>CAIGRN010090425.1:0-34808 GCA_903798345.1 Fraxinus anomala | reverse complement strand
ACAGAAGTTGTCAAATTCAAAATTATATAATTCAAGCCCATTATCAGTTCTTAATGTTTTAAGTTTCTTGTCTAACTGATTCTCAACATACTTAAACCAAATTTTGAATTTTCCAAAAGTTTTCGACTTAGCCTTCGAAGGATAAATCCAAAATTTTCTTGAGTAATAATCCACTAAGAATAAGAAGTACTTACTTCCACCAAATGTGGAATGCTTTTCAGGATCTCATAGATTAGCATGGACATAGTCCAATGGACTGCTGGTCCTATGAGAGCTAGCTTCAAAGCTCACCTTATGGGACTTACCCAAAACACAAGTTTTATAGAAGTCCATAGCTTCAATGTCATATTTTCCAAGTAATTTCTGATTACTTNATCTCATAGATTAGCATGGACATAGTCCAATGGACTGCTGGTCCTATGAGAGCTAGCTTCAAAGCTCACCTTATGGGACTTACCCAAAACACAAGTTTTATAGAAGTCCATAGCTTCAATGTCATATTTTCCAAGTAATTTCTGATTACTTAAAGATTTTAGTCATTTAAACCTAATGTGACCCATTCTGTTATGCCAAAGTTCAGTTTTGTCTTTACTAACTGCAAGAAGACTCGAATCAGGTGTTGTTTCAGTTCTACCCTCAAGATAGTACAGCTCATTCCTCTTGGGTCATTTCATAACTATCAGAGATCCCTTAAAAATTTTTAGAACGTTATTCCCGAATTTAAAGGTATATCCATCATTTTCAAAAGTACCTAAAGAAATGAGGTTTCTCTTTAAATTAGTTATATATCTAACCTCCCTGAGTTGCTGACAGCCCCATCGTACATCCTGATAGCTATGTCACCAACCCCAATCACATTTTGAGAATTGTTGTCTTCCATGTAGACTTTCTTAGGTTCAACCTCTCTATAGTTATAGAACCAAGACCTTTCAGGACACATGTGAAAGGTGCATCCAGTGTCTAGGATCCATTTTTTTTTTTTATCAAATTCTCCCTCAGACACATTCAGGACGTGTAAACTATCGAATTCAGAAACAACGGCAGCATTGTTTTGATCAGTGTTGTTCAAGTCTTTTTGTTTCTTTTTCTAGTCAAAGCAGTCTTTCTTGAAATGCCCTAACTTTCCACAATTATAGCATTTCTTACCACTTTTATCTTTAGATTTGGATCGCATTTTAGATTTTCTCCTTCCCTTCTTGTTATGGAAGTTAAATTCTTTCTTTTCAGGTCTTCCCCTAACAAATAGACTTTCTTCTCTGGAATTAATCATGTTGTCTCTTTTTAGTTCTAGTTCTCTCGATTTCAATGTATCTACCATAATAGCCTACGACAGAGCACCCTACCATATTTTATGGCATTTCTGATTTTTTTAATAGGATTCGAGCAATGAATTTAACAATATGACAGCTAAATCCTCATCATCGAACTTCTTATCATTATGAGTCAAACTCTTAATGATTATGCTATAATCGCTCAAATTCCCTTCTATATCCTTCCCTGGGTCCATCTTAAAACTAAACAATTTTTCCAACATATATATCTTGTTAGGCAAAGTCTTAGTCAAGAATAAGACATCTAACGTAGTCCACAAAGTCCTAGCATCTTTAGCACTATCAACTTGTCTAACAATGTTATCAGATAAGTGCAAAATTATAGAACTATATGCAATTTCATTCATTTCTTCAATTTCAACAGGTTAAGCTTTTAACTCGCTAGAAAAAGTAGAAGGATCATCGAAAGCTTTAGCAACTCTCTGTTGGACCAAAATGGCCCTCATTTTCTGTTTCCAAATTGAGTAGTCTCCTTTTCCATCGAATTGTGATAATTCGACCCTCGAACCCATTCCGAATTCTGTAAAAGAGTGGCCCATACTCATGGACACAACAGAAAAGGTTTTGAAAAAATCTTTTCCAGATGATTAATATGAAGATGTGAATGCAGAGTTGGAAAATCAATGTTCAGAAATGAAGTACAACAATGAAATAATTCGATCAAAGAACCTTAGTGTGATGCATGCAAGTGTGATTAAAAGCTCAGGCAATGAGCAGGTATGCAATGCAAGTAAGTATGCTTCCAGGTTACAAATCATTCGCAGGAATCCGATCAGCAAAATTCTCAAACAGGTAACCAAACAAGTATGCATTAACCAAGACAGAATACCAATTCTATCTAGAAGATGAGTTTGGAATGATCTTACCAACTACTATTGAAAAACAGTAAATATACCACCAACCCTTAAGGTTGAACAAACCAGCCAGAGTCACCAAATCAACCAATCCAGCCACCAACATACGCAACAGCAAAAACAGATGAATCAATGTTGAATTAAAGGACTAAAATGCCAAGGAGTGATGTTCTCTATTTAGACCTTTGAAGGTCTATACAGATATACCACTAAACCAGAAACGAAGAACCCAAATCAATGAAAGACAAGCAAGCCCTAGACCGAAGCTAAGCTCTGATACCAGTTTGTCAGGGATTTTTAGAGTTCAATAGCAAAGTCACAGCAGAAGCAACATTTACAATGTTCACAATATAAGCATAAAGAAACCGAAAGCTAAAGAAATCATAGAATTACAGTTTATTGAAAAATAGAAAGTTCCTTCCCTGTTCGTAGTCGAGAAGCAGGCTCAAGAACAACCCTTTCCATGCCACGCAAATCGCCATCCAGAGAGAGAGGTGCCATCAGAGAAACTATGGGTTCGATTTCTGGTCATTGATCGAAGACGATCTCCCAAGTTTAATAAAGTTCTAGTAACAGATTTAGGAAGGAAATCAGCACCAAATCAGCCACTATTTCAGGCCTCATCATACCTAAGATTAACCACCTAATCACTAGAAGAAAACCCCTAGAAACCACCAAAAAAAAGGAGAGAAGAAACTCTACACACGATGGAACAGAACCAACGAACAGAGAGACAAGCCCTGACCAAGAGTCAAAACCAATGAAATATCTTATCCAATAATAGATCTCAACTGTAGATCTCCATTTAACGATCACAATTAAATCTAGAGTAGCACAATCCGGATCATGCTAATGCTACCAATAAGTGAGTGTCACTTAAGCAACAATAGTACAAGGTAAGGAACAATAGAAATATCACTAATAGCACAGGCCCAACAAATATTAGGAGAACCACTTAAGCCCACATAAGCTCACAATGAACTTTACTCTGGAGTTTTGTTTAATCCTTAGTTTTTGTGCTGACCAGATTCATGGTGAAACTATTCGGTGCCAGTCAGGGTTACATGATAAAGCACGGAAGCTTCTAGAATTTCAGTCAACAGTATGTCAAAAATTAGATTTTTTGTTTCAGAGTACGAGATGTATGGTTACTTTTCTTAGTAACTCACATTTTTGAATTTTGTTTAAACAATCCACACTTGTTGTAATTTGCTCTCAGTTTTGTCTTTTAGAGAAATTCTCAATACATATTTGTTTCACATATTGGATCAGTTAATTCAGAAAAAAGTGCACTGTAAGGCAGCGTTTGAAAAATTGACAATTACTTTGATGCTTGCCTTTTGGTCTGAAGAGTAGACAGAATCTAGTTAAATATACCTGTCTTATATATGACTGGAGGGGATAAAAACCTTGAAATGATTTATGGACAGGTAACCTTATAAAGACTAGCCTCAGGTAAGAAACATAGAAAAGTTGAAGAGGCATTGAGTTACATCTGACTGGTATTAGATTCTGAATTACTGAATCTTTCTTTTTTCATTATCACTACTCTAGTGTGTATCAACCAAATTATTTTTCTGGTTGTGTGACTTTTTGTCCACAAAGTAATATTTGGTGTTTTACTAGTAGTTTTCTTTGTGAATTTTGAGTTAGTATTCATTAAGCCGAAGAATGTTCATCGTAGCCTTCAATTATTTTACACGTGTTACCTTTTTATAGTAAATAATGGTGCTCCCTAAGTTGATTGTACACTACGACTTATTAAAATTTGGGGTTCAATCTTAAAAGGGTTTAGGGTGTAGTTTGTGAATTTCGAGTTAGTATTCATTAAGCCGAAGAATGTTCATCGTAGCCTTCAATTATTTTACACGTGTTACCTTTTTATAGTAAATAATGGTGCTCCCCAGGTTGATTGTGCACTACGACTTATTAAAATTTGGGGTTCAATCTTAAAAATGTCAACCTTGTTAATAAGATTAGCCCAAACTCTTATATATTGGTCTATATTTTTCATCTTTATTCGACATGAAATTTTATCTTTTAACATGTCCTCACAAGATGTTGAATCTTGAAATTTGAGTGCTCATTTTTTGAGTTTTAATCGAATCGAATTACTTGTTGAATTTTAATGGGTTTTGAAACCATATTAAAATTTGGTGTTCCATCTTAAAGGTCAATCTTGTTAAGAGAAATAGCTTGAACTCTTATTTATTGGTGTATGCTTTTCATCTTTATTCCATATGTGATTTTATCTCTTTAAATGATTGTCTAATCTAACCAATCAAAGGTGCCCTGTTAAACTCCATTTGGTTACGTTACACCATTTTGAGCATGAGATATTAAAGTGCATCACTGTCCAATCGAAAGGATGACCACAAAATCGGATTCTAACTGTAAAACTGAAGCTATGGAAACGACTAAACAATCTATCAGTTGTTCTAAAGATCAGCATGAAACAACTACATTATTTTTTTTGTACACTAATGATTGAATAGTTCAAGACATCACGTTCACCAATTAGCCAAATAAGTCCGATAGTATTTCATTAAGGGAGGTTCAAAATCGGAAGCTACCTTACTTGGTGCAGTGTTTTTTTGCTCTCTTTCTCTCTCTCTACAATGCATCATAATTTCGCATTTCATATGCATGTTCGAATTTCCATTCACGTGGGGGATTGTAGGAAATTGATTTAGAAAATTGAAAATTTGTTAAGTGTCAAAACCAAAAATTTTGAAAAGTGACTTTCGTGTCAACTTTGATCAGATATTCGGATTTGATCATATAGTCAAATTATAAATATAAATAGACAAACTTATTCTACTCGTCGAGTAGATCGTCGTGATATATTTGGAATCTCAAAATCAATTCCGGGTGAATGAAAAACTGCGGTTCAAAGTTGGAAAGAAAAATAGAAGAAACTGTTTGGAAAATGACTAAGGTTGTTGCTAACTTATGGCTGGATTGTCGCTCGAGCGAAAAGCCAGCGATAAGTTAGCAAAAAAGTCTCTATTTTTATCGTTCGAGTGAGGTGATGGTGACAAGCTAGCAACAGTGAATGGTGCGACCTTTGGCATGTGTTGTTGAGCTTGGGGCGCGGCATTTCATTCACAACCCCTTATCCTCTATATATATGATCCCTGGGACGTCCATTTTACATCTCATGTCCTATATGCATTTAGCATTGCATTAGAACTCTTGCAAATTACTTCCAAAATCATCAAAAACCATTTTCTCATTTGTAGAGAGAAATTCCGTCGAAAGTTCACCGTAACTTGTGGTTTGAAGTGCTTCTACCCCAAGTTGAATTCGTTGTATTTTGGGAGACAAGTGCCATGAACCGTTAGCACCGTTGCGGGGTAATTTTGTCTTAAGGAAAGAGTGAAAATCACTTGCCTCGGATTGTTCTTCTTTTTCTTCTTTCCATTCTTGATTTTGTTTTTCATTTATAGTTTTCATACTACATTCCATTTCACTATACTATAGTGTTTAATCACGCTCCTACGGATTAAATATTACATTTTGTTTGTTCGATTTACAACAATCCTTTCACCCAACATATTTTGTTTGCTCAATTTACAACAACCCTTTCACCCTACATATATTCGATCCGTTGTGCCCAACATTTCCACCCAAAATCTATAAATAATTCAGCGAAAATCTTTATATTCAAAAACTTTGGACAATATATTACATCATCATGGACACATTTTAGAATGTTATATTATGGAAAACAGTTCAATGAATCTATTTTAGAATGTTATATTATGGAAAACAGTTTGACGAATCCAAACGATCATTTTACAACAATTCAAAATTCCATGAAATTAGAAGTTAGATTTTTCATAATCCTAGATTTACAATAATACACCAAATTAAGACTTTTAGTAGAGGTAAACATTAATGATGAGTCGACAGATTTTAGCTTTGTCCTCGTGATGCTAATAGTATTATTAGCAATTTTTCAACTTTCAAATTCGAAACTTGAATAAAATATTCAGCAACAGTGGCTCACACCTTATTTCATTACCGATAGTTTTCCATGTCTATATTTCCTTGATAGACATATTGGAAAGATTGAATTGCCCTCGTAATAATTCATGCATTTGACTTCTCCCAGCAACGGTGGCGAGGACATCACCCTATAAATGTTGCAAAATCTGTTAGAAATTAATTATCATTTACTTCTCTTTTGTTATTTAGATGCACATTCGTGGTAGTGACCTAGTCTCTAGGGATAGTTTTACTTAACAGCAGTTGAGTAAGTCATTGTGGATGAACTAGTCAGTAGGGACGAGATATTTTCTCCAGATTTAATGCTGATTTCTGTTGTATAAATAGCTATATGAAGCCCCATTATTTGAATGAAAAGGCATAAACTCTTTTCAATTTTTCTCATGTTCTTCACTTTCTTTTGTGCAGCAGCACGTTATTGTTCTTTCTTGTGCAGCAGGACGGTGTTCTACTTACCTGCAGACAGTGGTATCAGAGCCATTTTTAGTCTAAATTCTATCCATCCTTTACAAGAATTTGTAGTGCAAAAAAAAAAATCCATTTTTTGTTGTTTGCCCATTATTGCAGCAACGATAACAGACCTATTTACATTTTTTTTTTTTTTACTTCGTGTCAGATATATAATTCTTCTAAGAACAGGTTGTGCATTTGATTTGCTACCAGTTTTTCGATTAATTCTCATGACCTTGTATTGCAGTAGCAATTATATATGGCATCTGAAAATTTTGTGCAGCCGGCCATTCCCCATTTTGATGGTCACTATGACCATTGGAGCATGTTAATGGAGAACTTCTTGATGTCTAAGGAGTACTGACATGTTATTGAATCTGGTGTAACAGCATCTGTTGTTGGAGTGGCACTAACAGAGGCGCAAAAAACATAGAGTTTGAAGGACTAAAGCTGAAAGACTTGAAGGCAAAATATTACTTGTTCCAGGCCATTGATCGATCTATTCTGGAAACTATTCTCAACAAAGAAACTTCCAATGATATTTGGTATTCAATGAAGAAAATATATCAAGCCACTTTCAGAATGAAGCGTGCACAGTTTCAAGCCTTGAGAAGGGATTTTGAGACTCTACAAATGAATGATGGTTAATTTGTTACCAACTATTGTACAAGGACCATGGGGATAGCAAACAAAATGACATCCACGGTGAGAAGATGGAAGATGTTGCTGTTGTTGAGAAGATATTACTTTACTTGGCACCAAAGTTCAACTATGTTGTCTGTTCAATCGAAGAATTCAAAGGATGCACTGTCCCTTGATGAGCTTCAGAGCTCCTTATTGGTCCATGAGCAAAAGATGAACAAAAGTTCAATGACGGATGAGCAAGCTCTAAAGGCTTCTACCTTCACTCAATTCTCGAATTTTAGGGGAAGGGAAAGAGGTAGAGGTGGGGGAAGGGAAAGAGGTAGAGGTGGAGGAAGGGGAGGTCGAGGTAATAGAGATGGTACCAGGCAATCTCAAAATTATAAAGTTGTTGATGATCAATTTCAAGTCAAAGGTAGTAGACGTGGTCAGCACTTCAACAAATCCATGGTAGTGTTACAGGTGCAACAATTTTGGTCATTATCGTTCTGAATGTTATACCAAGATGCCTAACGACAAAGAAAAGAGAGAGAAATCGAATTTTGCAGAAATCAGGAAGTGGAAACTTTATTATTGGCAGTTCAAGTCAATGATAAACCTCAATCAGATGTATCGTAATTGGATATAGGCTGTAGCAATCACATGTCAGTATTCTTTTTCTTAAATGAAGGCTGCATGTTAGATATATGATCCACTTGGGGGAGATATTGCTGTTGTTCAAATGAGTTCAAGCAGGTTGTTTCCATTGAAGATCAAAAGTGCTCAACCTTCCTTGATGACTGAAGTGAAAGACTCTTCATGGCTTCAGCACTTTCGCTATGGTCACTTGAATTTTGGTGGATTAAAGACCCTCCAACAACAAAATATGGTAATTTGCTTTCCTCAAATTGTCACTCCTTCTCAAGTTTGTGAAGAATGTGTTGTTGGTAAATAACATCGTTCTCAATTTTGAAAGTTACTAGTTCGACCCTAAAATCATCTAATAGGTGAATAATGCGGAATTAAACTTACCAATTAAAAGCAACAATTCACTTTTTAATTATTTTAAATATTTAGTCATTTAAGTTAATTTTATCCTATGTTGAATTGCCACAATAATAAATAGAGCAGTAAATAACACAAGATTTGATAACGGAGAAAATCTTTAACTAGGTAAAATTTTTGGGACCGAGCCACTAGTTTCTACTATAGACAATAAGAACTTACAATATGATCCAACCTAGAAAACTCACTAGACTTACTGATCTAATTCCTATAATCTCCAAGACCTGATGGAACGTGCTTCACTCACACATACTCCTGATCTTTTAAAATTGTCTATCTTATGTGGATCATCAAGAACACTTTATTCTTGTATTCTTCCTGTGTTTGTGGTCCAACTTCCCTCAATCTTCAGAAACTTCTGAAAACTATTAAGAAAATACCTTCCTGATTGTGTTTAGGAAGTTTGAATTTTTGATTATAAGAATTTGATATTTTTTTCAAATTTGTGGTTGATTAATCTCAAGAATCAAAAATTTAATCTCAGTATGTAGATGTGTTCTTGGATCTTTGATTGATGTAATAAGAATGTAAAATAATGAACAACCACCCACCAAAATGTATTGGTCACTGAGTTTTTATAATAAGAGATATTTAGGTAGTATATGATAAATAGAACTCTTGAAAAACACAAACTAGGATTTCTCGAAAAATATCGTCACTCGATCACCAGGCTAGCAACAGGTGAGCGAGAGATGTGTCGCTCGAGCGACAGGCGGGCTACAATGATTCTGCTTTTTCCACTCGAGCATCATCTAGGCGACATGTTAGCATAAATCGGCTACCATTTCTTCTTGTTTCATACTTGAACTCAAAGACTTCTAATTAATCTACACAACCCTCCAAAAGACTCCTTGACTTTTACCACTCTTTTATAATAATCATTTTGTCTAAAGAATTGCCAATACAACATAAATTCTAACAAATTTATTCAAGGAAAATCTTGGAGAGTAAAATATGTCTTCGAGCTAGTTCATTCCAACATTTGTGGGCCTATAAAACCATTTTCTAATAGGGGTAAGAGATACCTAATTACCTTCATTAATGATCGTAGTCGAAAAACTTGGGTTCAATTTTTGCAGAAAAAATCAAAAGCTTTTAGTATATTTAAAATCTTCAAGGCACGTGTTGAAAATGAAATAGGAAAAAAAATTAAAACTCTTCATACTGATCTTTGTGAAGAATATTGCTCAAAAGAGTTTGAAAGTTTTTGTGATACTCATGGCATTCAAAGAGAACTCACATCAGCTTATACACCGTAACAAAATGGTGTATCAGAGAGGAAAAATAGAACTATTCTGAACATAGTGAGGAGCTTTTTGGCAAGAGAGAGTTACAAAGAAATTTTGGTCGGATGCAGTGAATTGGAGCATCCATGTCCTAAATAGGAACCCTACTTTTGCGGTTCAAAACATGACACCAGTAGAGGCTTGGAGTGGACGGAGACCAGTTGTAGATCACTTCAGAATTTATGGTTGCATTGCATATGTACATGTCCCAGATGAGAAAAGGAAAAAGCTTGACGATAAGAGTGAAAAGTGTATTTTTCGGTGCAAGTAAGCATATAAATTGTTCAATCCATTGTCGAAGAAGATTGTGACCAGTAGAATGCCATTTTTTATGAGGAAAGCACTTGGAATTGGAATGGAAAGCAACCTAATCGATCATTTTTTATAGTGAAGCAGAAGAAGAAATGTAGTAATCTCTACACCAACAAATTTCTGTAGCTCCTATACCCGAAAATCCACCAATGTAGCTCCAACAATTGCTGAAACTTCACCAACAGTAGCAAAGCCACCGATGCAGCAACTGAATCCCATCTTCACCGTATTCGAAAAAGGCATGCATGGATTATCTAGACTATGAGGTAACTGGAATGGAACAAACTGAAGATCCAATCACCTACAGTGCTGCTTTATTTTCAGATTTTGACCCTACAACTTTCGAAAGTGCTGTCAAATGATCAAAATGATGGAAAGTGATTGATGATGAAATTGTAGCCATTGAAAGAAACGATGCTTGGGAGCTATCGAATCTTCTAGAAGCGCGCAAAACCATTGGCTTGAAGTGGATCTTCAAAACAAAACTAAAGGAGAATGGTAAAGTTGACAAAGTATAAGGCATGACTAGTGGCTAAAGGATACAAGCAAGAGTATGGGGTTGACTATAAAGAAGTTTTTGCTCCAATAGCAAGGCATGATACAATCAGATTGGTGATCGCATTGGCAGCACAACATTCATGGCCTATCTTCCAGTTGGATGTCAAATCAACGTTCTTGCATGGAAACTTGGAGGAACAGGTATTTGTCGACCAACCTCTGGGTTATATTAAGTTTGGAAATGAGCAGAAAGTGTATGGATTAAAGAAACTCTTTATGGATTGAAACGAGTCCTATGAGCTTGGTATAGTGGCATTGAGGCTTATTTTTTGAAAGAAGGTTTTCAGAAATGTCCATATGAACACACACTTTTTGTGAAAGTTGGAGATGAAGGGAAAATGCTCGTTGTCTGCTTATATATAGATGATCTTATATTTACTAGAAATGACTATCATGTTTGAAGAATTCAAGAAGTCCATGATGGTTGAATTTGAAATGTCTAATCTTGGTATGGTGCATTACTTCCTTGGCATAGAAGTAGTGTAGACTGCTAGTGGAATCTTTATATGTCAAAAATAGTTTATGCGAGAAATTTTGGACATGTTTGAGATGAAAGATTGTAACTCTGTAAATGCTCCAACCAAGTTTGGCTTGAAGCTAAACAAAGATCATGAAGGAAAAAAGGTGGATAACATGCTCTACAAGAAAATTGTGGGGAGTTTGATGTATTTAATTACAAGAAGACCAAACATAATGCATTATGTTAGTCTAATTAGTAGATATATGGAGAATCCAACAACGATGCATTTGTTAGCAGCCAACTGCCAAGAGAATCTTTCGTTACTTGCAGGGAACCAAGGATTTTGGGCTGTTCTACCACAAGGATAAAAGATCAGACCTATTCAGATTTACGGACAGTGATTATGCAGGAGATCAAGAAGGCACTTCAGGTTATTTATTTATGCTGGGCACATGAGCTGTTTCGTGGTCATCCAAGAAACAATCAATTGTCACCTTGTCAACTACTAAAGCTGAATTTGTTACTGTAACGACTTGTGCTTGTCAAGCTATTTGGCTAAGAAATTTTTTTGAAGAGATGCATTTCAAGCAAATTGGATCACTACAATTTTTTTGTGACAACAGCTCGACCATCAAACTCTCCAAAAATCCTGTGCTACATGGAATAAGCAAACATATTGATGTCAAGTATTATGTTTTAAGAGATGTCAAGAATGATGGAAAAATTGATCTAAAGTACTGCAGAAGTGAAAAACAGATGGCCGATATATTCAATAAACCTCTCAGATTTGTTCCCTTCCAAAATCTGAGAAGGTTGTTGGGCATTTGCACCATGGAGAGTTCTGTTTGAAGAAGGAGCTGCACATATGAAGTTTAAAAGCCCTCAGTTTAAGGGAGGGATTGTTAGAAATTAATTATCATTTATTTCTCTTCTGTTATTTAGATGCACATTTGTGGTAGTGACCTAGCCTCTAGGGATAGTTTTACTTAACAGCAGTTTGATAAGTCATTGTGAACTAGTCAGTAGGGATGAGGTATTTTCTCCAGATTTAATGTTGAATTCTGTTGTACAAATGGCCATATAAACTCCCCTTTGGTCAAATGAAAAGGCATCAGCTCTTCCGATTTTTCTCCTGTTCTTCACTCACATTATTATTCTTTCTGGTGCAGCAGCACATTGTTCTACTTACCTGCAAACAACATCATGCCAGAATCTTTCAATTGTTTAACCAAATTTATTGGCTCAAGGGACCAACATACAATCCAAAATAAGTCATTTTTTCAAAGTTGTTTCTTCAAAAGAGGGTTTATTTTCTTCCTAAATACTTTTTAGCACCATTGAGTCCACCTTAATGATTTAAAAGCATTCAAGACAGAGTATTATAAATCTTGTCATTTTCCTCTTCCACTTCTAGTCAATGTTTGTGATACTTTAGGTTCAAAATAAGTGTGATGGCCTCATTTTATTGTTAGCTTTGATGGAGCAATTCTTTTGTTTCAATTCTAGGTGGTTTGTATTCAATATCAACAGATACGAAAAATTTCAAGAAACTTGGCTTAAACTTCATAACTATTTCAAAACATAAATGAAAGCGCATTTTTCCTTTTAATTGCATAGACCTCAGTCATCGAGCTGAGATGCTACATTGGAGATGGCCGGATTACTTGTATGTAAAAAAATATTTCTGATTTGGAATTCAAACTAACAAAACAAAGTCCTTTTTCACACACTACAACAAGATACACCTTTTCTACAATGAGATTCAGTTCAAAGCTTCTAAACAAGGAACTTTAGGGCAAAAGGCTCCATCTATGAGAATGTTATACTTTATTATTTTTTAGCAACTAATTTTCTGCTGCTAACAGAATAATTTGTTTGCTATCTTATCCACAAAATCAAAATAGCCATCTCTCCATGGTTTTTTTATCACTAAAATAAGGTAAGGAATGAGAATGCCTGCAGCAAATCCTAGGCCTATGCTAAGATAGAACCATCTATCGATGAACTTGTCGTTGCTGTCATAGTTGTTCCCATTTTGTGTGTTGTTTCCACTCTTCGAGTCTTCATTGGTGCACTTCACCCGAAGCTGAGCTCCACAAAGGTCAGGATTACCCCCAAAAGCATATGCATCAAATGTTGACATCTGACCAGATTCAGGGATCTTACCCGATAAATTGTTGTTCGACAAATTGAGATAACTCAAAAATGATAATGAAGTTATGCTCGACGGAATGGGACCAGAGAGCTTATTACTTGAAAGATCAAGGGATACCAACTGGCGTAAGCTCGAAATGCTTTCTGGGATATGGCCACTGATTTGATTTCTTGATAAATTCAAAACCATAAGGCCGTGCAATTTTGTCAATTCTACAGGAATCTCTCCATACAAGCTGTTTCCGGATAGATCTACAGAGGTCAAGAGGGAGAGAGTCTTGGTGAACAACTGAGGTTGATTATTCAAATTGACATCCAAGTTTTCTTCGAAGTACAGACCTCTGTACTTCCCATAGAAGAGATATTTATTTATCATTTGCTCTTGTGCCATGGCTTTTAGGTCTCCAAAGTTCGGTGAAATTCGCCCCGTGAAGTTGTTTTCAGCAAGATCAAGAACCTGGAGAGAAGTTAAGTTTGAAAGCTCAGGCGGGATTCCCCATAAAACGCATTTGACCTCAATTTAAGGATTCTGAGACTGGTAAAGCCTTCAGAAATCCATGGAGGAAGACTACCTTCTAACTGATTGTTTCCAAGATCCAAAGTCTCCAAACTCGATAAAGTTTTCAAAGAAGATGGTAGCTCACCCGAGATCATGTTGTCATTCAAGTGTAGTGACTGAAGCTGATTCAACTGGCCTAAAGAATCTGGAATTGAACCAACAATGCGATTGTTTCCAAAGTCCAAGACTTTCAGATAAGTACAGTTTCCTAAACTTATAGGGATGCTTCCAGTTAAATTATTTCCCGAAAGATCAATCACCTCAAGTAAAACCATATTGCCTATATCATCTGGTATATGTCCTGTGAGTTGGTTACCAGAAAGAGAGAGAAAAATCAAGTCTGGCATGACTTTACTGATATTCTGAGGAATGGGACCTCGGAATCCATTGTTTGACAGATCAAGTAGCTCTATTGGAACCCCAGGAAGAGGAATGGATCCTTCGAAAAAGTTGGAACTAAAATCTATATCTGCATATGGAATGACTTGAAATGAATTTGGCAATTGACCTCCTAACTGATTGAAAGAGACATTAAGTAGTGAAAGATTAAACGAGAAGTCCCAGAACCAATTAGGTATGGAACCCGAGATGCTTGAATTGGAGAGGTCGAGGTACATAAGCTCGTGCTGAGATTTAAGCCAAGCCGGAAATAAAGGTCCCAAGTTGCAGGAGCCCATGTAAAGATTACGAATTTGGAATGGAGGAATCCAATCCAAACTGACATTCAGAACAAAGGAATTGGAAGACAGAAGTAAAATTTTTAGCTTGCTTAGCTTGGAGAAATGTGCCTCGGTTAAAATGCCAGTTAGAGAATTAAGAGAAACATCAAGAAAAGACAAGTTTGAAAGTTGCCCTATACTCACCGGTAGAGTTCCATTTAATTTGTTGCCCGATAGATTTAAATCTGTCAAATTTTGGAGTGCCCCTAAAGATTCTGGTATAGGGCCTTCAAACAAGTTGGCAACCAGTGAAAGTTCCTCAAGATTTTTGAGCTCACCCAACCATTCTGGCAATCTACCAGTTAAGTTATTGCCGGTCAATTTTAAGTGAACCAAGTTGGGAAAAGGACTCTTGGAGAAACAGTCTTCCGACCCCTGGAGTATCTCAGGTAAACTTCCTGTCAACTTATTCCCAGATATATCGAAATTTACTAACTTGCAGAGCCTGCCAATCGAACTTGGTATTCCACCTTCAACAGAGTTATCGAACAAATCAAAATCAGTGAGAGTTGTCATATTTCCAACGGATGCAGGAAGGCTCCCGTGTACTTGATTCGATGCTAGATCAAGAACCTCTATCATTTTCCAGTTTCCCTTGAAAATTGATTGCCCACTGGCACTAAGGTTGCCATTCAGGGCAAGATTCAAGTATTTTAGATTCGGAAGATCGCCCAATCCAAGTGGAATCCTTCCTCTAAGCATGCAATTACTCAAATCAACATAGACAAGGCTACTGATATTGACAAGCCAATCAGGGAACATTGAGTTGAAACTGTTAAAACTAAGGTCTATAACAGCAAGTGAAGTGAAATTAACAGAATCAAGAGATGAAATGGAACCGAACAAGAAACACGATGCAAGATGCAGCTCGGTTAAATGAGGCAACATGTTTAACATTTCCAGCCAATTCGACTCAACTAAAGAGAGGTCAACGGATTTCATTTCAAGATGTTTCAACGAAGTAAGACCGGTTATCCATCGGAAACCATCAAGAGTTAAACTTGATCCTGAAGAAACATCAAGATATTGCAAATTAGAGAGGTTTCCAAGATTGGGAGGGATAATACCACTGAATCCAGCTTCGAACAGGTTCAGATACCGCAAAGTCTTTAGATTACCGAGAAATTCAGGAATCAGGACGCCATCAAATGTGTTAGAACTTAAGTCTAAATGCTGCAATGACTTGAGATTCAGCAATGAAGGCCTAATTTCTCCACTCAAGTTCCAGAATCCATATCTGGCACTAGAAGTCGAGTCTGGATATGGATTGTGAAGGTCTATTTTGGTAACAGAACCAGTAGTATTATTGCAACCAATGCCCCTCCAGATACAACAGTCGGGGCCACGCCATGACGAGAGTCGATTCTCAGGATCATTCAGGCCATTCTTGAAATCAAGAAGCGCTTCACGATCTGTGGCTCGACATTTTACATTATTTGCATTACCATTGCCTACATTTTGTGTTGATATTGAACTAAAATTTGCAATAACAAGAAAAATCACTAATAATCCCTCCATGGATGAATTTTTGACTGGAACCATGTACCTCAAGAAACTTTTCATGGATAACATAGAATAACGTTAAATTGTCCGATTAATTTGGCAGTATCGCAAGTATATAATATCCGATGTCTGACTGAATAATAAAAATATTGGCACACAATAGAAACTTTTAAAGACAGTACAAAAAAGATGCCTACCCATATATTTTTAATGAAATTCATGAATTGTTTTATCAGTTTGCTAATGGAAATGATCAATGAAGTCAACCATTAACCAGGAATAGTTCGCAGTCAACCATTAACCAGGAATAATTGCGCAGCTTCGTCAACACGTTGCCAAAGGGTTTACACGTATGTTCTGATTAGAATTTTGTGGAACTCTAAAACTTGAAAATCTAATTAGTTTATTGTCAAAATTCTCCATGTCAAATCATCAAGAAAATTATAAAGTGCGGAACATACCTTAAATTCATTGGGATAATTATTTAATATTGAATCTTGATTTCAGATCTTGAATATTGATTATTGGCACTTTTGATTGTTAAGTTTTTGTACTTAATTTTGGTTTCTTACTCCATAATCTTGATTGTCTTATTCTTCAATTTGGTTCTTAGTTATGAATTCTTGAATTCTTCTATCCTTATTTTTTATTGTGGATTTTGAATCTTTCTCTTCAATATACTTTCTCTTAATTATTCTTGTGTTGATGAGAGGCATAAAGAATGAGGAGTTGCATATGAATTGGGGACCATAACCATATATATAGTTTTCATATGTATTTAGTCAATTGTCAATTACAACCCAAAAGGATCCGATTTTTTTACATATAATTCGGCCTATACTTTATTTAATGTTCAAAGTCCAATTACTTAATTCTTTATTAGATCACTTTGATTTTGAGTTTAACTTTAAAATAACATTTATACACAATTAATTACATATATTGGCTCACATGACAAATTAAATATTTTCCCAACAATCTCTTATTTGGGCCACATATGTTGTTTTATAAATGTCAATAACCTTATGAACTCAAAACTTTTGCTATCATAACCAAAATCATTTTTGAACAATCTCGTCCATTAATTATGTCAATATAGAATCAAAGCAGTCTTCGTTATAAATATCGTACTCTAAACCCTCAATGGTCACATATATCAATATAATCAAATGACATAGATCAAGTATGGATAAGTAGCATGAAAATTACATGCAATGTGATCTAAACATGTTTATTTTTAACTGGTCATACCTTATTCTTTAATGAGATCAAACCAAAAACTTTAATCAGATTGAAAACCGAATTAAATACTTTATTTCTGAATTAAATTGAACATCCATGGATAAAAATATATGTCTAAAATAGATAACATCCGAACACAAACTCCCACTAAAGTTGTATATCATTGGAAGATGCAACACTCATGTGAGTATTATGCTCTTGAAAGACCTTGGGTGAAAATCATTTAGTAAATGAATCCATAATTATAGACTTTGTCATAATATACTTTATAGAAACTTGACCACTCTAAATTTTTCATTAACAACTAGGAACTTGATATTTGTAAACTTTGACATTGTCAAGCTCCTGTTGGAATATAAGATTGCTATTGTCATGGAATAACTTAAATGGTCTTTCAATTTCATCCAAAATGTGCAACCCAACGACAAAATTTTGCGGTCATATTCCATGATTAGAATTAGAATATTCAATTATCTCCAATTTATTTGATTTCCTGTATGTAATCATGTAATCTTTAGTTCTCTATAGATACCGAAAATTCGATTGATTGCTTTCCAACTATCCATTCCAAAGTTACTTAAATATCTACACAAAACCAACAATGAATGTTATATTTGGATGTGTGCAAATCTAAGTATACATTAAATTCTCAAAAGTTGAAGCAAAGGGAATTTTTTGTATTTCCTTTTCTTTAAGTTTATTCTTAGGGCATTGATTGAGACTAAACTTATCTCCTTTAGTAATAGGGGTATAACCTGGTTTACATATCTGCATTCCAAATCTCTTAAGAACCTTATCGACATAACTCTTTTGTGATAATTCAAAAATATTTCGAGAATGATTCTTATGTATATGTATTCCTGATACAAAAGAAGCGTTAATAAGATCTTTCATTTCAAAATACCATGACAAAAATCTCTTGATTTCGTGCAATAAGCCCATGTCATTACAGATAAGTATTATGTCATCGACATACAATACCAAAAAAAAAATGCTTACTCCTACTGAACTTATAATTTATACAATCATCAATCGAATTCATCTCAAAATCAAACGAGATAATTATTTGATGAAATTTGTGATACCATTGACTGAAAGCCTACTTAAGCTCATATATTGATTTCTTTAATTTATAAACCATCAGATGTAGCTCAAGATCAAAAAGTGTCACAAGTGTCATAATGGTCCTAAAAGAGTCTTTCGTAGAAATTGGAGAGAAATTCTCTTTAAAATCAATGCATTCCTTTTGAGTAAAGCCATTTGTAACAAGACGAATTTTATATCTCTCCACATCATCCTTCGAATCTCTTTTGATTTTAAATATCTATTTACAACAAATGGGTTTCGCACCTTTAGGCAATGAGATGAGTTCCCAAATATCATTATCTTTCATGGACTTTATCTCTTTATTCATAACATCAATTCACTCTTGAGAATTATTCATTTGCATGGCTTGATGAAAGTTGATTGATCAGATCTTCTTCCATCAATCTAATACCATCCTTATTTTCTTAGAGAAATACTATAAGGTCATCCGAAATTGCCATTCTATTTTCTCTAGTTGATTTCTTTAATAACATTTATTCTTGAGGTTGTTGAGTTTGTTTTTTTGGAATAATCTCTTGATTGTGTATAGGGGATTGTAATATTATTTTGATCCGAAATTGCTTCTTAAACAAGATCTGGAGTAAGAATTTGTCCATGATCTTGATCATCTTCAATTGCAATAAAAGAGATAAATACATATTCTTCTACAAAGATAAAATCCTTATCCTTAAAACATTATCTCCCCTGTAAACTCTATATCCTCAAATAATCAGACATTTTCAAGTTCAAAAATTGGTCTAATAATGGGATCTTAAATTTGTAACCCATTAATAGTTGTTTTACTTGAAACTTTATTGAGAATTTAAGCTGCAATCTTTAGTATTTCTTCCTAGAGAGATTCTGGTAAGGTGAAATAATTAATCATACTCCTTACCATGTTCTTAAGTATTTTGTTTCGTCTCTCAGTAACACTATTCATGCTAGGAGACCCTGACATGGAGTACTGTGGGATGATTCAACATTCTTCTAGAAATTTTAGTAAAAGGCCTTTCATATTGTTCTACTGATTCGTCATATCTGCTATAATATATACCACTACAACCAGATCTAACTATTTTATTCTTTTGCTTAGTTGATTTTCAACATCGACCTTGTATGCTTTGAACATGTCCAGTATTTGAGATTTCTTATAGATGAGATATAGGTAGCCATAGTGAGAAAAATTCGTCTATGAATATAATAAATTATTGTTGGACATTCCAAGAAATCAAAGGAAATGCCTCCATAGATATTCATATAAATTAGTTCTAAGACGTCCGAGGTTTTAATGGCATACAATCTCCTTATATTTATTTGTGTCCCCTTAATGTAATTAACATAAACACATAAATCTAAAAAATTAAGGGGATCAAGAATTCCTTTTAACACAAGATTTTTCATTCTTTTTTTATAGATATGACGTAATCGCTTATGCCATAACGAAGTGGAATTCTCATTGGTTAATTTATCACGTGAATTCACATGCAATGTTTCTTTATAAATGACAACCGTATTAAGCAAATATATGTTATCATAACCAGATAAAGAACCGGTACCCACAATATTTGAATTAAGAAGAAGACCAAACTGATTATTTGCAAATAAACAAGAGTAACAGAATTTGTCCAATGTAGAAATAAAAATCAAAATTTGTCTTAAAGACGGTACCCCAAATGTCTCTTTCAAATCCAAATAATAACCAGTCTTTAATGATAACCTAAAAGTTCATATAGTCTCAACTTTAACTGATTTATCATCGCCCCACATAATAAATCTTTCAGCATCAATTGGCTTGGTAGTTTAGGTAACCCCGCATAGACACACTTATATGAGTAGTGACACAAGAATTTATCCACCAAATATGTCTTGATATTAAAACTAAATTAACCTTAAAACAAATCAAATTGAGAAGTGTACTTTTCTTTACACCTTAAGCGTGATATTTATTACAATCTCTCTTTATGTGTTTCGGATTTACAAAAATAACAGCTAGATTATTTATGTTTTTCAAGCTTTTGCTGCTTCTTTAGAGTTGAACCAGATACAACTTCTTTATCCTTTAATTTGTCCTTAGAGATACTTGCCAAGTGAGTACTTCCAGTTCTCTCTTACTTTAGACTTTTTTTTTTCTTGTACACAATATGAAATGAGCTCATCAAGAGTCGATTTCCCTCCTTTGACAGCTGTAATTGACCTTAAATTAACCGAATTTTGTAGGAAAAGAAATCAAAACCAAATGCATGAGCAAGTCATCAGATAGCTCAAACTTTAATGCATTTAGTTTTGAATGAAGATGAGACATTCATGATGTACACCCTTATGTTTTCTTTAGGTTTATACTTAAGTGAAACCAAGTTTGCTAGAAGCGTACTAGTTTCGACCTTATCACTTTTTGGCAAAGCATTTTGGAATTCTTTAAGAAATTTCTTGGCAATAGTTACCTTATCGGACACAATGCCCCTACATTTTGCTGGACTTTTATGCTTCATGATCATAAAACTTATGTGATTTGAACGATCCCACTTATTTGAGTCCTCTTTTATTAGCGGAACTCTTATTCATAAGAGTAGTAGGTTGTTCAATTTTTAACGCAAGATCTAGATCCATGCCGTCAAAATGATACAAATATTTTCTTTTTAGCCCTTAAAGTTTGGTTCAAGTACAAGAATTGAATTGATAATAACAAATATTGCAGACGTGGATGGATTAACTTAATAGAGAACTTGAACATAAATAACATGTTCACGTGAGAATCCTTATTGGGCAACCAATAATTTCAAATAATGGTGCGCCCCATCACAAGAGACCAAGCATGCCATTGATATTTAGTGTTTAGACATAAATATCAACTTCTAAGTGACACTCTTGGTGTAGTAATCAAATATTAACAATAAATCTGATCAAACATCAAATATTTTTTTGACCGATTCAATGTTCACATAATGAAAAACTTTACCACATATTTATTACCACATGTGTGCAAATAATTCGGTCAAATATTGACTTTCTTTTGGGCCTGTGAATATCCGCATGAATTACATACATACAACATTCCTCATATTCCAAATAAAATAACTTAGGTAAGAGATGTTATTTTGTAACATATTACTTCAACTAATCTATTTGCATTACCATTGCCTACATTTTGTGTTGATATTGAACTAAAACTTGCAATAACAAGAATAATCACTAATAATCTCTCCATGGATTAATTTTTGACTAGAATCATGTACCTCAAGAAAGACTTTTAATGAACAAAATAAAATAAGTTAAGCCTCGTTTGGCCTCCATTATTTGTTATTATAATTTTTGAAATAGTATTTTTTTTTTTTTTTTTTTTTTTAAGAATGTATGATTAAAAAAGAAAAAATTATTTTGAGTTTACGTGTAATATTATTTTATTAAAAAATACGTAATTGATAAGAAGAGAGAAAATTTGATTATAATTTTAATATGAGCCATAGAGGGCAAAATTGTCCGATTATTTTTGCAGTGTCACAAGTATACAATATCTGATGTTCAACTGAATGATAAAAATATTGGCACACAATAGAAACTTTTAAAGACGGTACAAAAAAGATGCCTACCCATATTTTTTTAATGAAATTCAAGGAATTGTATTATCAGTTTGCTAATGTGAAATGATCAATTTGTCAACACGTTGCCAAAGGGTTGACACACATGTTTTGACTGTTAGAATTTTGTGGATAAATCTCAAAATTTAAAAACTTAATTACTTTATTATCAAGATTCTAAAAATCAAATCACCAAGAAAATTATAAAGTGCGAAACATATCTTAAATTTATTGAGATAATTAATTAATATTAGATCTTGATTTCGGATCTTGAATCTTGATTATTAGCTCTTTTGATTCTTGAGTTCTTAATCTTGATTTTGATTTCTTGCTCCATAATTTTTATTGTCTTGTTCTTCAATTTGATTTTTTATTATGAATTCTTGTTTTCGATTGTGGGTTTTGAATCTTCATTTTCAATATGATTTCTCTTAATTATTCTTGTATTGACGGGAGACACAAAGAATAAGAAGTTGCATATGAATGGGGATCGTAATCCTATATATAGTTTCCATATGATTAATGGATCTGATCTCTACACATAATCCGATCCACACTTTAATTAGATGCTAAAAATTCAATTACTTAATTTTTTATTAGATCACTTTAATTTTGAGCTTAACTTTAAAATAACTTTTATATACTTTTAATAAAAAAAGAAAAAAGAACAGAACACGTGTTTATCTAAAGAAAATTTTTAGTTACATTATCAACCAGCATGTTGCACTTGCAACATACTGAGTTTATCAAATTTTAAATTCTTTTGTGATCTTTTTATGTAACTAAATATATCTATTTCTTCTATATTATCAAAGTTTTTTCATAGTGAAATATGTGAAACTTGAATAGAGAAATATCTTGTCATTTACACTTAATTTTTTTATGAAAACATGAGTAGCAAAATTATAATTTGAGCATTAATGTCAAGCAGTATTACTTGGTTTACGGTTCTTGTTTTAAATTTAGAGATCTTTTAAGTGTCTGAAGACTATCTTTTGTTGACCTCATTTTTTAAGGGACTGACGTGGCCAATAGATCCTGATTTCTCTCTCTCACGTTCACGTAAGTCTTGCTTCAACACATTTAGACAAATCGTAAACCGCACGTGGCCTTCTCCAGTGGTGGGGGAGGTGATCACGCGCACTTTGACCGTCAAGTCAATCAATGTACTAGTGGATTGAGTATGGGATGTACTAAAGACGTGAGTCACTAAGTATAAAGAGGTCGGATTCAGAGGGTATGAAGTGAATATATTGAGAACAAAAGCATAGCTTGAGAGTTTATACTTGTATTACATTCAATGATATTAAGTGTGAGCTTTTATACTAGTAAATAAGAAATGATAATTGATAAGTATAGTTTCTACACTTTTTTGATGTTCTAAATGATGATATTTTATTGTTCTTTGGATAAAATACTACCTAACTTTGCATTTTGTAAGTAAAACTCGACTTTCGATGAAAAATTGAATAATCGAATACAAAAATAGTGAAATAGGGCGAAATCCAAAAGTCGGGGACTAAATTGAAAACAATGCATAGATGAGATGGGTAACAAAATGAATATCGAAGATGCCGAGGATTTAATTGGAGACAATTGGAAGATAAAAGAACAAGATTACATGAGAAAATGACTGAAATAAAGCAAATTCAAAGTTCAGAGACTAAAGTGTAAATACTCAAAAGCTTTGTCGAACCTCACGATAAAGATTTGAGAGTGTTAGTGGTCAATTGGATGAAGAAAGATGTCAAATAGATGAAATATAGTCAAAATATTATCACATATCAACTTTCAAGCAAAACAAATTATGCTTCAGATTTTCAGTCTCAATTTGAGATTCATTTTTGGCATAGTAAACGTTCGGATTGAAAAAATGATATCTCTAAAATATTTGTATCCGTTTGAGTTAGCTTTCCAACGCACTCTAAATCACATCAATCGAATATTGAGGGAAAAAGATATGATAAAAATAGTGAAAGTTGTTTGACGGAAAAAAATTATACCTATAAGGCCCAAGGATTCCGGGTCCAGCTATGATTTCTTTTATGCGGCCGCTTCCATTTGTACTATGCGACCACATTATACTTTCCAAGGTGAGATTTTGTTTCCTTTTTCAACTGAAACTCCACTTTGATAATAATCTTTTGAGCATCTTTTAAATACCATAATTTGTCCAAACCATTGGGAGACCTTCCTAGATCTAAAAATCTATATATTATACATATTTTGGAGGTGAAGAACAATGCTTGATTATCAAACAAAGGCGAATTACAAAAAATTCCTGAAAATTATTCAACCAAAATCAAGATTTTATTCAACAAAGTAGATTTATTCCATCTTTTCTTGATCCGAGTGATATTTTTCTATATTATCTTGTATAATTTAATTAATTTAATTAATAGAATGATAGACTAGTTTTTCATTTGTATTGGATGAATGATGAACTCTATTGTTTGTTTATTTTAATTCAAGACAGTTAATTTAGTATTTTTTGATTGGTTTTGCATTTTCATTGAACTATTTGATTGTTTGACCACCAATTAGATAGTAAGTTGCTTGTTATAGTATATGAATATTCATAATAAGTCTAGAAAGTGACAAAATCAACACACGATCAGTATGCATTAGAAATAATATCTATGACATGTGCAATCATTATGTTTTTCATATTAATTTGGACTAGAAATAAGAATGGGTCGTGTTAAATATATGTTTAATATATCTTGGAAAATAATATTGAAAAAAAGTGGATTATCGATTATTTTTAATGCATGAATTTACTGGATTATGAATTAAGAATTGAATTAAATGACAATATGGGGATTCAAGATTTCGATACAAAAATTCACACATTAGATATAGATAAATACTTTATTTGCTTTCTTAGTTTAGAATTAGTATAGAAAACATAGGTTCTCTTTTGATATTATACGACTTCGAATTTGATAAAAGTTGTTGACCTCAAAAATGGCTCTGACGCATGGCCAACAGGATAAGTCTTCACGTCGGCTCTTCCTGCACACGTGACACGTCGTTAGTAACTCGCGGCCTTTCCCGGAAGGGTTGGGAGTGGCCGCAAGCACTCCGACGGTCAAGTCAGTTTATGGTTCAATCGGAAAAAGTTCACCGGAGGCGGAATGCTGACCGGGAAGTGGTTGAATAAATGTTATAATAAAGTGACAATATCAAAGGGAGAGATTGATACTCGAATGCACAATGTAGTAGGGAAAATTCGGATTCGAATCCTTCTTCTGGCATATGGAGGGGGTATTTATACTAAGGATGGGAAGAAGAGAGCCGTTGGATGCAGTGACACGTGTTATTGGATCCTCTAGGCCTGTCTCGTCCTCCATAGGCTGGCTGACATTGAATATCTCTGACAAGAGTAGTTGAATTGATCGTTTGGGTACTGCCATACGTCCCATTAGTCAGGGATTTGACTTTGGAAAGATCTGTACAAAAGATCTTTTGCTGGGGCGAGGCAGGTGCGGAGTCGTATAAGCGGAGTATGGGCATTTGCATCTGCAGTGTATTGCATATGAGTTTGGTTCCTTTGTTGGCATACGTTTAGTTCTCCCCTGATTTAATCACTTCAGCTTATGCAATCAGTTCGTCCCATATGTAATCATTTCGGCTGACACGTGGCGTGGTGTGGACCACCTCCACTGACACGTGGAGGGTGAAGTGGTGGGCCTCACACGGCCCCGTAACAATAGTCTCGCAAGTCCATGTATAGATATTCATATAATACAAGGACTTTTAGTTTTAATTGCTGGGACGCATGGGGACGAACGCTGGAGGTAGGAAGTTGAGTGGTGAACATCAATGATGTCATCGAAATGTTGATACGAAGTGACCTGCGATGCGGACCGAGGCGACATGAGATGGCAACTAAGTGGATTTGTTGCAACATCAGATTTTACCTTGGTCGAAGTGATAGTGGTTGGCAACTCTTTGCAGAGCTGTTGCAACATGAAGCCGGTGTAGCCGAGGCGATAGGAGTTGGCAACTCTAAGGGGATTTGTTACAACATCAGATTCTGCCTTGGCCGAAATGATAGTGGTTGGTAACTTTTGGTAGAGCTGTTGCAACATGTAGCTGGTGCAGCCGAGGCGACAGGAGTTGGCGACTCTAAGGGGAGTTGTTGCAACATCAGATTCTACCTTGGTCAAAGTGATAGTGGTTGGCAACTCTTTGCAGAGCTGTTGCAACATGTAGCTTTAAGAGGCGAAGTGATGGATCTAGAGAAAGTCTTGGACTTTGTGCTAATGATTTGACAGGGCTCGCATTTTCCCAAGACACGTTAATGGGATGTCTACCTGCTTCCAACACACGCCTCCTTTGCCATAAATGGTAATGATGACGACGGTTTCAATTCTTAGGGGAGACGCATTTATGTTGTGCGTGAGATTCACTGCTTCATCAGGGTCGTTGATTTCGGTGATCTTTTGTTTCAACGATAATCCTAGGATCTCATCTCTGGATGGTCAGGATGTGATTGGAATTGATCCAACGGCTGGGATGGGCCTTAGAACGCCTATATAAAGCCCAAACCCCTCCCTTTGCCATTTTTATCTTTACTAAATTCTCTAACTCCCTGTGAAGAAATTTCTTTGACTTCACTTCTTTTACCATTTTCATCTCTAGCAAGCATTTAGAGTTCCGGCGAACGTCTTGCAAATACCGGTGAAGGGCAGATTCACTTTTCTGAACTAGGTAACAATCACCTTTTTTCGATTTCTTCATCTCTTCTTCTTTTCTTTTGAAATCCAAAGACCCTGAAATGGCGAGCAAAACCTCTATGGTGAGGAGTGAGGGGGCAAGGTGATGAGAGTTCTGTGTTGAGGAAGCTCGTTCTGATATCTTCAGACGAGATGAGTAGAGCCATTAGGGCCAGAGAGAATATCTAGAAACGTCGAGGCTTGAACTACCCCAAGCCTGGTTGAGACTTCCCTTCTACCCCTTCTTCAGATTAGTACTTAGGTCATATGGGTTGGCCTCGACACAGCTCAACCCCAACTCCTGGTCCCAGATGGTAGGGACATGGATGCTGTGGCGAAGGGCCAGCATCGGAATGGACATGCCTTTCAGCATGTTCCACTCCCTCTTTTTCCCAAAACTTTCCGTCGAGGGGGGGGAGGCGAGCAAAGGCTGGTACTACCTGACTCCCTGGGGGTCCCATTCGCCTTTCGTGGTCGGGTCACCATCCTCGATCAAGGAGTGGAAAAGCTCATGGTTCTGGGTGTCTGGTCGGTGGAATACTATGGAGAATGATCATATGGCGCCTTTGACAGTCCCCACCACCTACTCTACTTGCAGTAAGTTGCTTTACCGATCTGATTTTACTTGTACATTATGCTCATATTTTAATATTTCTAATCTTTGTAGATTCCCTTTCGAAGTGCGAGATATTCGAAGAGGAGTGGGATATAATTAACCAACTTTACCAAATGCCTCCGCTGGAGAGGAGTCATAAGGAACTCATAGATCAGAACCATCATTTCATTATGCACAGGCTCATGACTAACCAAGGTAAATATATCTGCTCGGCTCTTCATTAAGATATCTTTTTTTTCCTTTTCTAAATATAGTTTCCTTTTGTAGCCAATTTTGAGAAGAAGAAGCCTCTGTTGCCCGATCTTGCCACTATCCGTCGGAGCGGGTGGAGGCTAAACTTTTGAAAACCAGCTTGGATGCTTACAAGAAGCAGTTGGAGCGCCTGCTTACCCTCAGCAGGGCTAGCCAGCAGCTTGCTGAAGAGAACGAGTCGGGGTAAAGGGCCTCCCTCGTAAAAAGAAAGAAGAAAACCGGCTCCACTGTGCCCCTAGCTTCTGCCCCAACTTCACAATCTTCGGAGCCTCCGACTCAGCCCGGAGTGACTGTTGCTACTGCCTCCTCGATTTTTCAGGCCATTATGCCAATTACTGCTTACTTTACTGAGGGGCCGGCCAGAAAAAGGCAGAAGAGGTATGCTAGTATCCTGGCTCGAGGAAAGGCTACCAATTTTCTGTGGAGCAAGGACGAAGACCTCTCCGAGGCAGTCTTGGTAATGCTGCCTCCCGAAACCACCTCTGTAGCCTGGATACATAGCAAGTATTGGACCCCGAACTGGACATTGAATTCTTAGAAGAATAGTTTGGGGGCCCCACTGGATGCAAGCATGTGGCCGAATAGTAGGAGGAGGAGGAAGAAGGGGCTACCCAAGAGGAGGGGGTAGAAGCGGGGCCGTAGTGAATGTAGAATGGGCCTTGTACTTGGCTTCGGCCTTAATTAATGAAATTCAATTTCTTACAAGTGTTGTAGCCTCTTTTCTTTGCTTTATCTTATTTCAATTATAGAAAGTTGTTCACATCATCGCTTCGAACAAACCTTAACCATTTAATAAAAATAGACAAAGCCAAAGAACAAGCAATAATGTATCGGCCTCACTTAACCACTTAAGAAAATTGAATTAACCAATGAACAAGTAATACAATGCATCGACCTCGCTTAACCACTTAAAAAAATGGAAGTACCCAATGAACAAGTAATAACACATCGGCCTTTGCTTAACCACTTAAGAAAATGGAAGTAGCCAATGAACAAATAATAACACATCGGCCTCGCTTAACCACTTAAGAAAATGGAAGTAGCCAATGAAAAAGTAACAACGCATCGGTCTCACTTAACCACTTGAGAAAATGGAATTAACCAATGAACAAGTAATAATGCATTGGCCTCGCTTAACCACTTAAGAAAATGGAAGTAGCCAATGAACAAGTAATAACGCATCGACCTCGCTNGTACAAATTTCTCCACAGCGCCGCTTCGAAAATGGAAGTAGCCAATAAACCCAGTAATAACGCATCGGCCTCGCTTAACCACTTAAGAAAATGAAAGTAGCCAATGAATCAATTCATAACGCATCGCCCTCGCTTAACCACTTAAGAAAATGGAAGGAGCCAATGAACCAAGTAACAACGCATCGGCCTCGCTTAACCACTTAAGAAAATGAAAGTAACCAATGAACAAGTAATAACGCATCGACCTTACTTAACCACTTAATAAAAAGGAAATAATAGTAATAACGCATCGGCCTCGCTTAACCACTTGAGAAAATGAAATTAATCAATGAATAAGTAATAACACATCGACCTTGCTTAACCAATTAAGAAAATGGAAGTAGCCAATGAACAAGTAATAATGCATCAGCCTCACTTAACCACTTAAGAAAGTTAAAGTAGCCAATGAACAAGTAATAACGCATCGACCTCACTTAACCATTTAAGAAAATGAAAGTACCCAATGAACAAGCAATTACGCATCGGCATCACTTAACCACTTGAAAAAATTGAATGAGCCAATGGACAAGTAATAACGCATCGGCTCGCTTAACCACTTGAGAAAATGGAAGTAGCCAATTGACCGTGTGCTGGGGGTATTCTGCTTCATCAGTGATGGCACCCACACCACCTCTAATTATGCAGACGCCCTAGGAGGTAACCCCTTTGGAGGAGCTTGCACCTCGACAAGGTTGTTTTGATATGTGCACTTTCTGTTTCATCAAAGATGGCACCCGTACTACCTTTGATTATACAGATGTCCTCGAAGGTGACCCCTTTGGAGGAGCGTGCACCTCGATAAGGTTGCTTTGATATATGCGCTTTCTGTTTCATCAAAGATGGCAAACACACCACCTCTGATTACACAGATGTCCACGGAGGTGACCCCTTTGGAGGAGCTTGCACCTCGACAAAGTTGCTTTAATAGTTTGCACATGCGAGGTAAAATGGAGAATTCATTTATTTGATTGCCATTTTCACAAAGATACAAGCATCCTATTGGTAGTACTTCCTTAGGTGCTTGATGTTCCAGGGGTAAGGCGCCACCCTCCTTTCTAGGTCATCTAGTTTGTATATGCCAGGTCTAATTTCTTGAACGATTCGGTACGGAACTTTCCAGTTAGGGCCTAAGGTTCTTGTGCCAGGGTCCTTGGTTGATGGGAATACCCTGTGGAGGACTAGATCTCCGATGCGAAAGATCAATTTCCTTACTTTGGCATTATAGATCACATCATAAGAGTCGAGTTTGGTTTGAAAATCATCCATCCTTTCGTCAAGGAAGTCCAGTTCGAGTCTTCTTAACTCATCATTCCCCACCTCATTGAAGTGGATGCGACGAGGAGAATGAACGCTAACCTCTACAAGGCTCATGGCCTCAGCGCCATAGGTTATGGAAAACGGAGTTTTCCCAGTGGCTGTTTTATAGGTAGTTTTGATTTTGATGGGCCAGAGGACTTGAGGGAACTCATCTACCCAAGCCCCTTTGGAAGTGTCCAGATTTCTTTTCAGGATGAGCTTTATGGTCTTGTTGACTGCCTCGATCTAGCCATTTGCCTGTGGATGAAGAGGTGAAGAGAAATGCTTCCTGAGTCCGAGCTCATCGCATAAGTCCCGAATCTTTCTGTTGTCGAACTGTTTGCCATTGTCTGAGACCAAAGAATAAGGTATGCCAAACTAGTATATTATGTTCTTCCAGAGGAATTTGGAAGTATTTTCTTTGATAATCTTGGAAAGAGGCTCAACTTCGACCAATTTAGTAAAGTAATCAATAGTAAAAATGCCAAAGCGAGCGTTTCCTCTTCTTATAGGCAAGGGGCCAATGAAATTCACGTCCCATTTGGCCATTGTCGAAGGCTAGATACAACAGTGAGTTCCTGAGATAGTTGCCTCTACACATTGGAAAAGTGTTGGCACTTGTCACATTTGCATATGAAATCAATGGCGTCCCTTTAATAATACCCTTGTCTGAGTATTTTATGTGCCAAGGCTGGTCTGCCGGAGTGATTTCCACAAATGCCCTCATGCACTTTTCTAAAGATGTAATTAGCTTCTTCTCCCCCCGTGCATCTGAGGAGGGGAGAGGAAAAGCTGCGTTTATACAAAATATCATCTTGTAGGATGAAGTAAGCAGCTCTCCTTCGAAGCCTCCGTGTTTCAGTTTCGTCCTCCGGCAAGGGTTGCTCCTTTAGATAGGCCAGGATAGGTAGCATCCATGGCAGAGTACTCTCAATCCATGTATGTTCTTTACCTCTCTTGACAGAGGGTTCAGTCAGGTGTTCGATAGGAACTATTTTGAGGAGTTTCGAATCTTTGCTACTGGCCAACTTTTTTGATAAAGCATCAGCATGGGAGTTCTCCTGGCATGGTACCTACATCAGTTCAAATTTTTCAAATTTGGGTAGAGAGTCTACAACCAGTTTCAGATAAGCCGCCATGTGTTTGTCTCTGGCCACAAAGTTCCATTGACCCGATTCACTACCAACTGGGAATCACTGCTGATAACCAATCTTTTTACTTGCAACTCTTTGGCCAAAGTCCGGCTAGGAGAGCCTCATATTCAGCCACATTGTTGAAAGCTTTAAATCCAAGCCTCACGGTACAGTTGAGTTTATGCCCCTCTGGGCTCTACAACACAACACCGGCTCTGGAGCCCACCTCTCTTGAGGAGCCATCAAACAAAGAGATTCCAGGTGGGAGGTTCTACTGGTTCCATAGTCACTTCAACTTCAGGGCCTTACCGAATTCTACAATGAAATCAGCTAGGGCTTGGCCCTTCATTGCTTTTCGAGGCGTGTACGTAATGTTGAACTCACTGAATTCAACATCCCATTTTAGTAACCACTCTGAGGCATCTGGCTTCTGTAGGACTTGCCTTAGAGGGAAATTTTTCAAGACGTGAATACTGTGTCGCTGAAAATATGGCCTCAACTTCCGAGAAGTGGTGACTAGGGAGAGAGCTAACTTCTCTATGTCTGGCTAGCGATCTTCGACAGGTAGCAAGCCTTTACTCATATAGTAAATTAGCAACTGGTGCATTTCTTCCTCTTGCACGAGTACCGAGCTGATTGAATCTTTAGCCACAGCCAAGTACAATGATAATGGTTTTCCTTCCTTTGGCTTGCTGAGGAGGAGAGTTCGTCCCAAGTAGTTTTTCAACTCCTGGAACGCCCCTTCACACTCTGGGGTCCATTGGAACTTCTTCCCCCCTACCCTTTGAGGATTTTGAAGAAGGGCAAGCACTTTTCAGTGGCCTTTGAGATGAAGCGTCAGTGTTGCCACTCTACCAGTGAGCCATTGCACTTCCTTAGGCTTCTGTGGTGACCTCATTTCGATTAGAGCTTTGATATTTTATGGGTTGGCTTCGATTCCTCTTTGATTCATAATGTAGCCCAAGAATTTGCCCGAAGCCACACCAAACGCACACTTAAGGGGGTTCAGCCTCATGTGGTACCTTCTTAGTATCTGAAATGCCTCTTCCAGGTATCTGATATACTCATTTGCCATAAGGATTTTCACAAGCATGTCATCAACATAAACTTCCATTGTTTTGCCGAGCTGATCAGCGAACATTTTATTGACTAACCTTTGGTAGGTAGCTCTGGTATTTTTCAAATCGAAGGGTATTACCTTGTAGCAATAAAGCCCCCTATCAGTGATGAAATAGGTGATGTCCTCGTCGCCTAGGTACATGGGAATTTGATTGTAGCCTGAGTAGGTGTCCATGAAACTTGGCAATTTGTGCCCAGCTATTGAATCAATCAATTGGTCAATTCTCGAGAGTGGGAAGCTATCATTTGGGCATGCGTGATTGAGGTTAGAAAAATCGATACAAACCCTCCATTTGCCGTTGTACTTCTTCACTAGTATAGGGTTTGAGATACACTTCGGATAATTGGCCTCACGAATAAAACCATTGCTGATCACCCTTTCCACCTCTTCTTTCAGGGCCTCATACCTTTCGACATTCAACGACCTCCTTTTCTGCCTGTGTGGAGTACAGTTCGGATCAATTTGCAAGTGGTGGCAACTGACACTGGGTCTATCCCAATCATGTCCTTATGCTTCCACGTGAAGACATCTGAGTTCTTTCGAATGAAGTTTTTCAGCTCTTCCTTAGTTTCTTCTTCTAGCTCTTTTCCGACCTGTAGAACCCTCGATTCGTTTAGAGGGTCTCCTGGGAACGTTTTCAGCCTTCCGTCGGGACTGTTTGTTATTCTGACTCAATCACCCTAGGATCTAACTCTTCCCAGGATATTTCAAATTTGGCCTCTGCCACGATAATGTCTCGTATTGGAGACTGCCCTTCTTCAGGGGCCTCCGACATTTCAGCATCCAGTACCACGTTAACTCGGGGCTCTACTTTTCTTAGAGAATTAAGGTAGCATTCCTTGGATTCCATCTGATCGCCTCGTACAGTGGCGATTCCTCACTCCGTGGGGAACTTTATGCAGAGGTGATGGATGGAAGTGACTGCACACAGTTCTTTCAGGGTTGGTCTCCCCAGAACTCCGTGATAAGTGGATAGGCGATCAATAACCAAAAATTCCATGAATTGATGTGCCATCTGGGGTGAGGCCCCCATCTCAACAGCTAAAGTAATCTTACCTCTGGGAATGATACTCTCTCCAGTAAATCCATAGAGAGGCGAGTTCATCGGTGTTAGCTCGTGATCTACCGTCATTTTGTCAAAAGTCGTGCCAAATAGGATATTGACTGAGCTGCCATTATCCACTAGCATGCATTTCAGCTCGTTGTGGGCCACCACAGCTCTGTCCACTAAGGTATCACAGTACGGAAAGTGCATACCAGCCAAATCTTCCTGGGTGAATATGATAGGTTCCATGGTTCCTCTTGAGGATTGGCTGACTATATAGCTCGCCATTGGTTGGCTCTTCGCCTCTCTGTATAGTTTTTCTACGCATTCTTCGATTCATCTCCTATATGGGGTCGTCCAATGATGGTGTCAATCTCTCGAATGGGTTGCTGCTCATTCAAAACCGCCAAGTCCCTCCTGGTGCGTTATCCGCTTAGAGGCTACTCACTTTCATTGTCTCTGTCATTACGATGCGAATGTCGCCTCGTTTCACCTCTCCTTAGAGAGTTCCTCTGTGAGTTATCTTGATAACGATTATCCCTCGTGTTGCGAGGGTTACTTGTAGGCTGAGGTGCATTTCTACATTCACTTGTATCATGGCCATAGTAGTGATGGAAGGCACAATACGGCCGCAGTTCTTCCGGTTGCCTATCTTTAGGCCTATCATCTCGTCCTTTATTTCTAGAGGTTGAGGGTCTTTCGGCGTTCCTAGCTAGGTTGCCAGTGTTGGGTCCAACATTTTCATAAGCCAAGATTGGGACTGTATTCAGTGTAGTAGTGGCCAGTGCTTGTCCCAAAGTGGGGGCCACAGTATGTCCAGCTTGAGTCCATTGCTGGCTCACTATCTGGGAGGTAGGTCCTCTACCCCTCTGCCTTTGAGTTGGTGGAAGCCTTTGGGCAGCTCGGTTCCTATGGTCAATCATTTCATCGTTGACAATTTCGACCTTCATCATTTCTACTAGTTCATCATACGTTGAAGGGTTCTTGTTTCGGACATCTCTCTAGAAGAGAGTGTTCATGTTCAGTCCTCCTTTCAGGGCTGAAAGGGCTTATTTATCTGTGACTTGCTCACAGTAAGTGATCTCATCAGTAAAGTAAGCTAGGTAGCTCTTTAGAGTCTCCCCTACTGCTTGCATCATATCTTGCAAGCGTTGAACTAGCGCTTCTCCCTCTTTCCTAGAAAGATATTAGTTCAGGAAGTCCTTTTTTAGGTCTGTCCAGCTTCTTATTCTGAGTGGTGACAATCTGATGTACCACACTTCGACATCTCTACCAAGAGTTAGGTGGAATGCTCTGCATTTTAAAGCCGGCGAGGCGCCTCTGAGGCTCATTTGAGTTTTGTATTTGTTCAGATCTTTCTCCAGGTCACCATTTCCTTCGTATCTGGGAATTTTTGGAGGGACAAAGTTATGGGACATCGGAAAGGTGCGAATTTCTCTGGAGAAGGGTAAATTATCATCGTCATCATCAAGTTCATATGACCAGCACGGTTCATCAGACTCGTTCCCATCTGGTGGGTGAGGTGGATGTTGGGTGGTCTCAGCTCTGTTCCCCTAATCCATCATATTTTGCTTCTCTTGCCTATTTCTAGGTTGAGGGGCTTGAAC
>CAIGRN010090405.1:0-23436 GCA_903798345.1 Fraxinus anomala | reverse complement strand
TTTGTGACCAACGAATCAATTGTGATTTACAAAATTTTTCAACTGTGACCGTAAAATAGTCGTCGGAACCGATCACGGAATAGTAATCGGAGTAGTAACCGGAATAGTCGTCAGAATCGGAGCAGTCGTCGGAACGGTCGCTGGAATATTCATCGGTATCGGAGTAGTCGTTGGAACGGTCGCCGGAGTGGTAGGGGTGGTAGATGTGAGGTGAGGTGAGGTGGGTTAATTTTATATATATATATCTATTTTTATGTTTATATATATAAATAAACAATATATAAATATATATATATGTATGTATATGTCAAATATCTGATTTTTGAAATTTAAAAGTTATTTTTTTATTGTTGAAATAGTGTATACTTAAAGTATGATTTATGAATTTTTCCCTTTAATATATTATAGATTGATATACAACATGAAATTTTATGTGAACTTTGGAAAGAGGTTCATCAATTTAGAATTTGTGTATATAAGTTCGTAAAATGAATTGTCATTTATTTTCCAGCTGTATATTTCAAATTAAGATAAATTTAAAAGTGATAACTTTTTTTGGTGATTTTATTCTACCAAAATTGTATCTAAACCAAATTCTATTGTTTGTATGTCACGTTAATTTTAATGTTAAAAAAGGCCAAATCATTCTTTTTATGAAGTTTTAGGTAGGAGAGATCCGGTTCGCTTTGAATGATTTTTGAACTATTTTTAAATCAATTTATTTTTGTAATTTGGTTTGATTTCAAACTATGATTTCACCGACATAAAAATAGTATATTTCAAACAAGTAAAAAATAAAGTATATTGATTCGAATTTATAATATTATACTTAAATTGTTACATTTTAGCCTAAATTTATTTCACTAAAAATTGTACGTAGTGATATCATTTATTGATGATCGTGTTAACTGGATGGAGCTATTTTAATAAAAAAATAAAATCAAAATGTAGTTTTAACGTGGAGTTATATTAAGTAAAATCAAATTAAAATGTAGTTATTAGATTGAACAAATTTGAAGTACAATTACGATAAGTGAAAACAAATTAAAATTTAATTACTCGATTTACTAAAATTACCCTAGATTTACATTATCGCAAATGAGACTTATCCTATCAAAAACGAAACAACGTTGTTATTTGTTGGAGATAAAAATTAATCAGGGTGGTTAAAGAATCGTGGACGAACTAGAACCACAAAAGTAGGAACTAATTTTTATCCCGCTACATTATCTATTGTAGTAAAAAAAAAAAACCCAAATTTATTTCACCTTTTTTCCTCTCGAACACGACAAAAGGTTAAAAGTCGAACCGAACCATAAATATTCCCATATTTATTAATTTTTACCAAGTAAAAGCCGTGGAGGCTTGGAACCGAGCCTAGAGGCGGCTCATTTTTGTCCCCACTCCCATTTTAGTTTGATTTACATCAGCATCCCGCTGTACCGGGCCCCACCATGAGCGCTGTCGCGTGCCGCATAGGTACCACTCCACGTGGCAATATAGAGACAACCTTTCCAACTGTCATTTCATTGTTAAAAATTTGCGAAAACCCAAAAATTAACAAAACATTAATAATAAAATAAAATAACGCCAATTTTCATTACGATGATAAAATATCGATGATACGATAATATATAATTGGACAGTTTGACACGAATTATTAAATAATACTTATAACTTAATAATGAAAATTTCTGATAAATATATAAAAAAATATGTAATTTCAAACTTTTTATTTGTCACGTCCCTCTCAATAATTAGGAAAAAAACGCATAATAACCAAGCATAAAACAATAACGTAATGTTTGATAAATAAAATTGAATAATAATTATCAATATGTTACTAATTTTTAGCTACCACATCTTTACAGGAATTAGAAAAGCCCCAAAATAATACAATATTCGTTATGTGGTATAAAACGATAATGATCGTTATAATGCATAATGGGTCAATTTATCATCTATACTTTTTCTTTATTACATCAAAGTGCATCGACTAACCTTATAAAACGAGTTGTAAATGAGCGTGGGTAGAGTTTAATAAAAAGAATGAGTTTGAGAAAATATTTTTTTCAAAGAATCTGTACTAAATACGAGCTAAATTTGTAAAAATCTCGTAAAAATGCATTATTATTATTATTTTAATGAGTCATGCTTGAATAAGATAATATTATAAACTCGTCATAAAAATATGTTGTCTCAAAAAAATAATCATATTTATTTTCTTAGATGTAGCATGACAAAATAGATTAAAATTATTTTATTTCAAATAATTGAATTTTATGGAGATTAACTGTTAGTTGACAAAGATAAACCACCGGTAAAAATAAATGTCGATTCATCCAATGATAAGTTAAAAATGCTGAGTAGGAAAAACCTCGTTCCGGGTCCCACATTTTGGTCAACCACAGTCGGTTTCTTTCTATAAATCCAACACAGCCGAGGCTGGAAATTCAGATCTAGGATAGTAGTTTGTAGTTTGCATTACTCTGCGTCGGCGTTTGAGATTTGGATTCCCCCAAATCTTGTTTTATAATTTCTCCTTTCTTATTTCTTCTGATTTTTACCTTTCAACCCAAGTCTTGCGCCGTGCATAGTCGGAGATTAACTCATAAATCTTCATTTTGGTTTGGGTTTTGATAAATCTCTGGAGAATCGGTTGTTATATAAAGTTAAAACGGTATAAAATTTGGCAGATCTGGTGTTTTTGTGTTAAAAGATATCTGGGTGTCTTAATTGATTATATCCTATATAAATCGGCGAATAATAATTGAAAACTAACTGAAAAAAATTGTGATTGTAAAGAATGTCGGTGGCGTCGGGACCTGGGATTCAGGTGAGGAGCAACGCCGGAAGTGGGTTGGTGGTAAAGCCATGCGGGAGCCACCAGCTGAATGCCGTGGCGGCGCTGAGTAGGGTGGGGATGAACAGAAGAGCTAGGGTTTCGAGGGGGTTGGTGAAGAGGAACGTCGGTAGTTTGGATAACAGGTTCATTTCCGGGACGGCGGTTCGGGGTGGTGCTTCGGGTTTGTGCACGGAAAGGTTGCATCTTTGGCGCACGGACGGGCTTGGCCGGGCGCCGAAGCTGGTGATCAAGAATGCTTTGTCTCAGGTGCCCGAGAAGCCGCTCGGGCTGTATGATCCTTCCTTGGATAAGGACTCGTGTGGGGTCGGGTTCGTCGCTGAACTCTCCGGTGAACGCAGCCGTAAAACGGTACTTTTCATTTGTCTATATACATTTACATATGCATACAGGCACACATAAATATTGCAGCGTGTCCAATTGTGGATTTCTTTTATAGAGTTTTAATTGTTAAACGGTATGTAGGTTACTGATGCAATAGAGATGTTGGTACGGATGTCACATAGAGGTGCATGTGGGTGTGAGACAAATACTGGGGATGGAGCTGGAATTCTTGTGGCTCTTCCTCATGATTTCTACAAGGAGGTTCGGCTTATTCGATATTGTGTGTTCTTTCTTAATTTCCTAATACATAACTCTATACTTTTCAGTTTTTAGTCCTGGTTGATTCTTTTTCATGTCACTTTTGTTGGGGAATTGGATTTGAACGAGATCACTGTTTCTCTTTGATTTCAATGTTGTTTGGTATTTACATTAGATTTAATTGTTTGGTTTTTTTATGGGGTTCATGTATTTTTGAAGGAGATGTTGACTTCTATACCTCTAATAAAATCAGAAAAAGAAAAGAAAAACTGTATTTAAAAAAAAAAAAGAAAACTAAAGAAAGGATTTTCAATGCGTTCTATTGATCGGAGTTGACACTTGTTTGTTGATGATAATTGTTTCTTGTTCATGCTGTATCAGGCTGCTAAGGAAGTAGGATTTGAGATTCCCCCACCGGGTGAATATGCAGTGGGCATGTTTTTCTTGCCCACTTCTGGAAGTCGGAGAGAACAAAGCAAAATTGTATTTACAAAGGTAGTAACAAGATCAAAACTTCTTATAACTGAATAGGATTTTGTTTTATAAATTATGATATCTGATATTTTTTTGTGTAAAATAATTTGCAGGTCGCGGAATCGCTTGGGCATACTGTCCTCGGCTGGCGGCCTGTCCCCACCGATAACTCAGGGTTGGGCAAGTCTGCTTTGCAGACGGAGCCAGTAATTGAGCAAGTGTTTCTTACACCTACTCCCAGGTCAAAGGCAGATTTTGAGCAACAGGTAGATGCCAAGAGCTGATAGTGATATATTTGCTAATTAATCCAGTTAAAAAGTTAAAATTGACCGGCCCGTTTGATAGGCAAAGGTAGAAAAGAATTCCAATTCCATGTTAGTTGGAAAATAAAAATCCACCAAATTCATAGGAAATCGTTTTCCATGAAAACAAAAAAAATGCAGTTTAAAGTGTTTGTATCTGGAATTCGGTTTCCATTTCCACGTTGCAATCAAACGGTCAAGGTAGAATTCGTTTACCTCGGATGTGACATTTTCCATGGAATTCGTTGCAATCAAACAGGCCTTAGTTCTTACACATTCAAAATTTGTAACTTGCTTTTCTTTTTTCCCTGCTTCCTTGCAGATGTACATATTAAGGAGGGTTTCGATGGTGGCTATCCGAGCTGCATTAAACCTCCAACATGGTGGTGTGAGAGATTTCTATATATGTTCTCTTTCCGCAAGGTTCATTTCTTGGAGAGATTTGTTCCTTTTGAATGTGAATATTTTTATTTGCTGTGACTTTTTGAATTTTATTTTTTGATATCTTTGTCTGTTATTTGCAGGACTATTGTCTACAAAGGTCAGTTGAAGCCCAATCAGTTGAAGGAATACTACTATGCTGATCTTGGAAATGAAAGGTTTACGAGCTACATGGCCCTGGTAAATATATTTTCTCCATTCTCTGTTTTATTTCTGTGCTGACTCCACATTCAACAACGAACAGCATTGGATCAACCGGTTAACTGAAGCAATGCAAGGTTGAGGAATGACTTCTGAGGCATTGAAGTATGAATGATCTCTTAAGTTCTTCCACACCCTTGATCTTATTTGACTTTGCATGCTGGATTGGTTTCTTTGGGTGAGTTGGTAAGGAACCTCATTACGAGTAAATAATGCATGCAGAAACTTGGTGCCTTGTTCTATGATCTTTTTGCTAGGATCAAAAACCCGTCTTAATGGTGGAAATAAAATTGTGTTCGGTCAAGGTAGTCTAAGGTTCACAATATGGTTGTACTAGCACTGCCACATTTAGTTTTAGAAGTGCCCTGAACACAATTGTCATTACGTTTAGATTCCAAATCTTCTTTACATGGGTGGAATTGGGACTGAGTTATCTCTCTCCTTGATTCTTGTTTTTTCTTTTCAGATACACTCTAGGTTTTCAACAAACACATTTCCCAGCTGGGATCGTGCTCAGCCCATGCGTGTTCTGGGACACAATGGAGAAATAAATACACTACGGGGAAATGTAAACTGGTAAGTATCTTGATGTGGTTATCTCTCTCTATATTTGTTACTGTTACAATTGTTTTCTTTATAGGTTGTGCAGAAATTTTAGCCCCTGTTTGGCTTCCATTTTTTAAAGCTCATTTTTTCTCAAACTCATATTTACTTTTTAGCCATAAATTTCATTGGACCCACAACTCTATCATCTTTTCAACCAGACATTTCATTCATTTTTATGATAATCTTCTGAAAATCTGGTTTTTCACTGAACCAAACAAGGGCTTAATTGGATGGTCCAGCTAGTTATTGGTAAAGAATGGATAGTTAGAATCACAGTTCTTGTTCCTTCAATATTTTCAGTTGGAACCTGAACGAGTCAACTTTGATTTCTGTAGTTAAACTGACTTCCTAGTCTATGGTCACTTAAATTTGAATTTTCATGCTCGTAAATAGTTGTCTGGGTTACTGTTATATTGGATTCAGCTGCTTATTTGCTACTTGAGTTTATATATACAAGGGAGACTGTTGGATGTCAATCCTGTGACTTCTGTGTCATGTTTTTTAATGTTAATGTGGATAGAACTGACCGTTCCACTTGCTGTTATTATTCGAACTAGGATGAAGGCTCGTGAAGGACTGTTAAAGTGCAAGGAACTAGGCTTGTCAAAGACAGAGATGAAGAAGCTTCTACCAATTGTAGATGCCAGCTCATCAGATTCAGGTTACATATACCCAATTTCTTCATATGATTGCATGTGTATGGATTTGACATGCTTGCCTTCATGATTCGTATCTAGTGGCATCAATTCATTATTATAGTAACAAGAAGTAGATCGCAATGCTACAAATGCTGATGCTCAAATATTCACAATTTGCCTGAAGTGTCAGATATTTATGCAAAAACTGAATTTTGCTATCTTCATACATCAGGAGCATTTGATGGGGTTCTCGAGCTTTTGGTTAGAGCTGGCAGAAGTCTTCCTGAGGCTATGATGATGATGATTCCCGAAGCCTGGCAAAATGATAAGAACATGGACCCTCATCGAAAGGCCTTGTACGAGTACTTCTCAGCTCTCATGGAACCATGGGATGGCCCTGCTCTCGTATCATGTATGAGTTTTCATTGATATTTATTTTGAACTTGCTTCATATGATTGCCCAATTATTTGATGCTTAACAGAATATTTTGCAGTTACTGATGGACGCTATCTTGGAGCAACCTTGGATCGAAATGGATTGCGTCCAGGTCGATTTTATATAACGCATAGTGGTCGAGTTATCATGGCAAGTGAAGTTGGAGTAGTTGATATTCCACCTGAAGACGTCAGCAAGAAAGGAAGACTTAATCCTGGCATGATGCTCCTTGTAGATTTTGAGAAGCATGTTGTTGTAGATGATGAGGCCTTGAAGCAGCAATATTCACTTACAAGGCCTTATGGAAAATGGCTAGAAAGGCAAAAGCTGGAATTGAAAGACATACTTGAATCCGTTCAGGAATCTGTCAGGGTTCCTCCACCCATACAAGGAATTTTACCAGTAAGTTTATCATCTTATTCTTCACCACTGATTCTTTTGCCCCCTTTCCCTATGCTGATAATTAATCTACCGCAATTTTTAGGCATCTCTTGACGATGACAACATGGAAAACATGGGCATCCATGGTTTATTGGCACCTTTGAAGGCTTTTGGGTAAGATGCTCTGAACCTTGTCAGCTCTTAAATTTGAGAAGGCTGTTGCACTGTTGTTTGGAAATAAATATGCTTCTTGTCCTCCCCATGCAGTTACACCATTGAAGCCTTGGAGATGCTGTTACTTCCTATGGCAAAGGATGGCATTGAGGCCCTTGGTTCAATGGGAAACGATGCTCCATTGGCTGTGATGTCTAACAGGGAGAAGCTCACATTCGAGTATTTCAAACAGATGTTCGCTCAAGTAACTAATCCTCCAATCGATCCAATACGTGAAAAGATTGTTACTTCTATGGAATGCATGGTTGGTCCAGAAGGCGATCTCACAGAGACCACAGAAGAGCAGTGTCACCGCCTGTCACTCAAAGGTCCTCTTTTATCCATTGAAGAGATGGAAGCAATTAAGAAGATGAACTACAGAGGCTGGCGAAGCAAAGTTCTTGATATCACTTACTCTAAGCATCGTGGCAGGAATGGTTTGGAGGAGACCTTAGATAGGATATGTTCAGAAGCTCACAACGCTATTGAGGAGGGTTACACAACACTTGTGCTCTCTGACAGAGGTACTCCTTCCAGGACTTTTGAAATTTTCTATCAAGAATGCTTAGTTTGTTGTTTCTGTTCATAGGTGAAGTTACTGTATATGCCCTTTTGATATTTGTAGCCTTCTCATCTAAGCGTGTCGCGGTGAGTTCCCTATTGGCTGTTGGTGCTGTACATCATCATCTAGTTAAGAAGCTTGAGCGAACTCGGGTTGCATTGATCGTTGAATCTGCTGAGCCCCGTGAAGTGCACCATTTTTGTACACTCGTGGGATTTGGTGCAGATGCTATCTGCCCTTATTTGGCTATAGAAGCCATTTGGAGACTACAAGTCGATGGAAAAATTCCTCCTAAAGCCAATGGTGAGATCCGCTCAAAGGATGAACTGGTCAAGAAATACTTCAGAGCAAGCAGCTACGGTATGATGAAGGTCCTTGCGAAAATGGGGATATCAACTTTGGCCTCGTACAAGGGTGCTCAGATTTTTGAGGCTGTAGGCCTCTCCTCGGAAGTAATGGAAAGATGCTTCAATGGAACTCCAAGTAGAGTTGAAGGTGCCACTTTTCAGGCACTTGCACATGATGCTCTCCACTTGCATGATCTTGCTTTTCCAACTCGCACATTACCTCCTGGAAGTGCTGAGGCTGTAGCACTTCCTAATCCCGGAGATTATCATTGGAGGAAGGGTGGTGAGATTCATCTTAACGATCCCCTTGCCATAGCAAAACTGCAAGATGCTGCCCGAACCAACAGTGTGGCTGCCTACAAAGAGTATTCTAAACGCATACAAGAATTGAATAAATCCTGCAATTTAAGGGGACTTCTTAAATTTAAAGAGACCGTCGCGAAGGTTCCTCTGGAAGAAGTTGAACCAGCCAGTGAGATTGTAAAACGATTTTGTACTGGAGCCATGAGCTATGGATCTATATCATTGGAAGCGCACACAACTTTAGCAATTGCCATGAACAAGCTAGGGGGAAAGTCAAATACAGGTATGTAGTATACTACTGCTTTAAGGTTTCCTTTTCCCCTCCCCCCAAGGGTGTGGTCAGTGGAAGTATTAGTTGTGGAAAAAGAACAAATAAAATAATTGGGTCGAAGTCCTTTTTGCATCTTCCTCAATAACCATAGATTCTGCTGGGGTATAAATATTTTAATTATATAAATCCATTAGCTTTCCTTGATTGTGTTAGTGGAAAGTGATTTTGATTGATGTCTGGTTTGTGCTTAATATTTTCTTGAAATTTTTTCGTAATTTTGCTCTGCATCCAGAATTTTAATTTTTTTAAGTTAATTATCTAAGAAATTCGATGTTCCTAACCAGCTTACTAATGTACCTTTTTATTTCTCTTTCGCAGGTGAGGGTGGTGAACAACCATCTCGTATGGAACCTTTTCCTGATGGTTCAAGGAATCCAAAGAGGAGTGCAATTAAGCAGGTAGCAAGTGGAAGATTTGGAGTTTCTAGTTACTACCTTACAAATGCTGACGAATTACAGATAAAAATGGCTCAGGTATGCCTTTTCATGGGTCTCATGTCTCATGTTTACTTTGAAGATTCTTCATCCAGCCTATATTGATCTATGTTCTTGTTCATATTTTCCTATTAGCCTGTATTCCTGTTTGAAACAGAGGTTTCTTTCATTTATATATCCATGTTCATGTACAGAATCTGCTGTGTCTGCAAAGCACCTTTCGGGTGTCTTTGTATCTATAAATGAAACCTGCATTTGGCCTTCGGTGAGATGAATGTTAACTGGAGATTTTCTCTCTTCGAAGGGTGATCATATTGCTAACTTTAGATTGTCTGTTGCAGGGAGCAAAGCCCGGAGAAGGTGGTGAACTTCCTGGCCACAAGGTCATTGGGGACATTGCTGTCACTAGGAACTCAACTGCCGGTGTGGGTCTAATTAGTCCTCCTCCCCATCATGATATTTATTCAATTGAAGATCTTGCTCAATTGATTCATGACCTCAAGGTAATTTTTTCTACTCCATTTTATATGACCATCTTTGATCTTTTGAACTCCCCTTGTGGGTGCTTGTATATTGGAGCAGATGTGTATCCATCATTTTTTGAAACATGATATATGACTTCCTCATTATCTCTTATTGATATATTTTTTGTTGATTTACTTACGCAGAATGCCAATCCCGGAGCTCGTATAAGTGTGAAGTTGGTTTCTGAAGCTGGTGTTGGAGTTATTGCTAGTGGTGTTGTCAAGGGTCACGCCGATCATGTTCTAATCTCTGGTCATGATGGAGGTACAGGAGCCTCAAGATGGACTGGTATCAAGAGTGCTGGGGTTCCATGGGAACTTGGTCTTGCGGAGACCCATCAAACCTTAGTTGCTAATGACCTACGGGGTCGAACTGTTCTTCAGACAGATGGTCAACTAAAAACCGGGAGAGATGTGGCCATAGCTGCACTTCTTGGTGCAGAGGAGTTTGGTTTTAGTACAGCTCCTCTTATTACGCTTGGCTGCATAATGATGCGGAAGTGCCACAAAAATACTTGTCCAGTTGGGATTGCCACCCAGGATCCTGTTCTCAGAGAAAAGTTCGCTGGTGAACCTGAACACGTCATAAATTTTTTCTTCATGCTGGCGGAAGAGCTGAGGGAAATAATGTCGCAACTAGGGTTTCGAACAATTAATGAAATGGTTGGCCGTTCAGACATGCTTGAATTGGATAAAGATTTAGCCAAGAACAATGAGAAGCTAAAGAATATTGATCTTTCCTTGTTACTTCGACCAGCTGCTGATATTCGTCCAGAAGCTGCACAGTATTGTGTGCAGAAACAGGATCATGGTTTGGACATGGCTTTGGATAACAAACTAATTGCTTTGTCCAAACCTGCTTTAGAGAAAAGTCTCCCTGTGTACATTGAGTCACCAATCTGCAATATAAATCGGTCTGTTGGAACCATGCTAAGCCATGAAGTCAGTAAGCGCTACCACTTGTCGGGACTTCCTCACGATACAATTCATGTCAAACTCAGCGGAAGTGCAGGACAAAGTCTTGGAGCTTTTCTATGCCCTGGCATTACATTGGAACTTGAAGGTGACAGCAATGACTATGTTGGCAAAGGGTTATCGGGTGGAAAGATTATTGTTTATCCTCCGAAAGGAAGCAATTTTGACCCTAAGGAAAACATAGTAATTGGAAATGTAGCTCTTTATGGGGCAACGAACGGAGAGGCATACTTTAATGGGATGGCAGCAGAAAGATTTTGTGTTCGCAATTCAGGGGCCAAAGCAGTTGTGGAAGGTGTGGGTGATCACGGATGTGAGTACATGACTGGTGGAATTGTTGTTGTGCTGGGAAAGACAGGTAGAAACTTTGCTGCTGGAATGAGTGGGGGCATTGCCTATGTTCTCGACATGGATTCCAAGTTCAGATCTCGATGCAATCTTGAGTTGGTCGATCTTGATCCAGTAGAAGAAGATGATATTATGACACTCAGAATGATGATACAACAGCATTTACGTCACACAAACAGTGAACTAGCTAAAGAAGTGCTTGCTGATTTTGAGACTCTTTTGCCTAAATTTATCAAGGTTTTCCCTCGAGATTACAAACGAATTCTCGCAAGCACACAAGGAAAAGAATCTGCAAAAGCAGCTGCCGAACATGCTGCCAAAGAAGCCGAGTTGCAGGAAGAGGAAGAGTTGATGGAGAAAGATGCTTTTGAAGTGCTTAAGAAGCTGGCAGCTACATCCATGAACGAAAAAGACAGTCAGGTAATTATCTTCTGTCATTGTTCATTATGCAGCTATAATTTTTGCACTTTTCACTAGTTAGAGAATTTTTTTGATGAAATGGCATCATCCTTGTTGCAATAACTAATGATTGAAACCAAAGAATACTACAAAAACAGACTAAGCCTTGTTCCCAATGAGCTTGGAGTCCGCTACAAGAATCCTTTTCCCCAACTCCAGTATGTTCATTGCTGCATATGCTTAGCAACAACAAAAGACCATCTTAATTTTCGTCTGCCCGTCCTAACTTGTTCTACTGTTATATACCGAATAATTTATCAACAAATTATGTATGCTCATTAATTTGAAGCATATATATAGAAAATGTCTGGGTACTTCTGATGTTAGTTAGTTATGTACTGGAGTAGCAGTGTGACGTCTTGTGTATAGATGGTAGTTAATGTAATGGCAGTATAACGTCTTGTGTGTGGTCTGTACTGGGATTTTTTATTTTTTCATATTTTTTTTATTTGGGTTCTTACTTGATTTTTTGAAATCAACAGGCTGAGGAGGATAAACAATTGAAGAGACCTACTAGGGTTCCAGATGCTGTGAAGCACCGAGGTTTTGTTTCCTATGAGCGAGAGAGCATTTCGTACAGAGATCCTAATATTCGGATGAATGACTGGAAAGAAGTTATGGAAGAATTAAGACCTGGCCCACTTCTGAAGACACAATCTGCTCGTTGTATGGACTGTGGCACTCCTTTTTGTCATCAGGTAAGATAGATTATAGCAAGATTTCTTATCAGTATGATCGATACTTCTATGTGATACTGAATTTTGTTGCTTGGGATACGTATGTCATATAAAATTTCAGGAGCATTCTGGATGCCCTCTTGGAAATAAAATTCCTGAATTCAATGAGTTGGTGTACCAAAATAGATGGCGTGAAGCGTTGGATAGGCTCTTGGAGACTAATAACTTTCCTGAGTTCACGGGCCGGGTATGCCCTGCACCTTGTGAAGGGGCTTGTGTCCTTGGTATTATCGAGAATCCCGTCTCTATCAAAAGCATGGAATGTGCTATAATAGACAGAGCTTTTGAGGAGGGATGGATGGTGCCACGACCTCCCCTGAAGAGAACTGAGTATGGTTTCCGTAAATATGTTGTACTTCACTTGGTTGCTTGGGCATGTGTATATCTTGGATTTGTAGCATGAGATCCTAATTATGTTCCCTATTACAGGAAAAAAGTTGCCATTATTGGAAGTGGTCCTTCTGGCTTAGCTGCTGCTGACCAGTTAAATAAAATGGGTCATACTGTGACCGTGTTTGAGCGTTCGGACAGAATTGGTGGTCTTATGATGTATGGGGTGCCTAACATGAAGGCTGATAAAGTCGATATTGTCCAGAGACGGGTTAACCTCATGGAAAAGGAAGGTGTAAACTTTGTGGTAAATGTTAATGTTGGAAAGGATCCTGCATACTCGCTTGATCAGCTTCGTGAGGATCATGATGCTATCGTTTTGGCTGTAGGAGCCACGAAGCCAAGGTGAGCAATATTATTTTCAGGCTATTCTCATTGCATAACTTTACAATTCTGTCAGTAATCTTAATAGATATGCTGGACTAATTTGGCAGGGACCTCCCTGTTCCTGGACGAGAACTGTCTGGAGTCCATTTTGCAATGGAGTTTCTTCATGCTAATACAAAAAGCTTGCTCGATAGCAATCTTAAGGATGGTAATTACATCTCTGCCAAGGGCAAGAAGGTAGTGGTAATTGGTGGGGGTGACACTGGTACAGATTGTATTGGAACATCTATCAGACATGGTTGCAGCAGCATCGTAAATCTAGAGCTTCTCCCTGAGCCACCACGAACCCGAGCAGCTGGAAACCCTTGGCCTCAGGTTGGACCTGACTCTATTTTTAACCATAGTCAGTAGCTCTATGGTTAACTGTGCTCTCTTTATCTAGGGAAGAAAGTTCATGTTTGGCTAAGCTTAAAAAAGTTAATTAAAAGCATGTTTGCGAAGTGTTCATAAACGGTGGTGGATGAGTGGGTAGTACTTGTTGATCCCTCGAAGTGTGGGGATAAATAGTGGCTTGAGTGTTTATAAACATGAGCCAAACATAGGCTAAGTAAATAAGTTCCTAGAACAAATAATGTTTTGTTGGTGATAATTGGAAATGAGTAAGTAATTACTGTCAAAATAAGTAACTTTTTACTTATTACTAAGAAAAGAATAAGTTATCCAAGCTTGTTTGGAAAGAATAATACTTTAAAAAGTAAGTTTTACTTTTATGCTTTGCCAAACATGCTCAAATATAACTTTTGTAGACTTGTTTAATCCAAATTCTGCAAGTCTTAGCTAAAAATGGTACTTTTCTTTTGTGGCTGTCTTGTGTCATCACCTATGTGGTGCATGGTGTATTTATTTATATTATATTAGTATAAGAGTAGACTTCTTGTATTTAATGCCTGTTATTTAAATGCAGATTCTGAATTTTGGAAGTTTAATATAATTTTACCAAGATAAGGAAAATTAAAATATGAAATTTGTCTGCAATTCCCCTACCAATTAAACTTTCTTGACATCATTAACTAATTTTCCATCTGTTGAATGTTGGCAGTGGCCACGCATATTCCGTGTAGATTATGGGCATCAAGAAGCTGCATCGAAGTTTGGCAAGGATCCTAGGTCTTATGAGGTTATGACAAAGCGGTTTGTTGGAGACGAGCATGGAGTGGTGAAAGGATTGGAGATTGTGCGTGTCCATTGGGAGAAGGATGCAAGTGGGAAGTTTTCATTTAAAGAAGTTGAAGGCAGTGAGGAGATCATTGAAGCTGATTTAGTCTTATTAGCCATGGGATTCCTCGGACCTGAATCAGTTAGTATTCTGAACTTTAGCTTGGATTTGCTCCTGTTCATTGACAATAATGTCATTGATTTTATATCCTCTCCGTCTTCTTTTTGCTTCTCTTTCCTTTTCTTTTGGGGGTTGGTTTGCTAGGCCCAAGAGAGCAGCATTTTTGGCTAAGCTTAAAAAGTTTACTTACAAGTAAATAAGCGAGGTTCAAAATAAATAATTATTTAATTGGTCCGAGTTGAAAATAAGTCACTTTAGACATGCTTTGACTCAATGTTGTGAAATTCTCACTTAGCATGCATTATCTTCCTTGGTTTTTGCAGACTCTACCCGACAAACTGGGCTTGGATAGGGACAACAGGTCGAACCTTAAAGCTGAGCATGGACGCTTCTCAACCAATGTGGAAGGGATTTTTGCTGCCGGAGATTGCCGCCGAGGTCAATCTCTGGTCGTGTGGGCAATTTCAGAAGGCCGACAAGCAGCTGCACAAGTTGACAATTACCTAATGAAAGATGAGAATGACGTCACAATTAGCACTGACAGACATGAAGAATCGACACAGACACAAGATAGCAGCAGACAAACAGTTATGACGTAGATGGCTTTAGTTTCACTTCAGACCATCTTGTCTAAAGCGAAAGGGAAGGACGGGTCGTAGACTTATCCTTTGTTGGATGTTGAAGGGGTAGAAGACAAACATGACAGAAGATCGAAAAAGAATTACTTGGTAGAATGTTCAAGCCGGAATTTAGGCCTTAGGATTCTGATAGTTGTATTCTGGTGTTTATAGAGTTGCAAGTGTTGGGTGCTTAAATTTTGGCATCTGTGTCGTGTTAAACTAATAATGTACAGTTTTTGTTTGTTCGATGTTTTGATGGAAATGAATATATGGGGGATTCTAGTTGAATTTGCACCTCCTTTTGGTTACTATCTTTTGCTGGAATCGGATGGTTGATAGCTCATTATGATGAACCGTCTCATCTAAAATCTTTAAATTGTTAATAGCGAAAGGATTAAACTTCGTCTTCATTCTCTTGTGCATATTTTATAAATGGAACTTGACAAAACTTCAACCCACTTTTTTGTTTGGTTTTGATATCACTTTGAAAAAATTGTTGTGTTTCGTCCTTTAAGAATTTGGTTATGGATGGTGACAATTTTAACTCGCTTCTTTTGCCTAGTTTGGATATCATGTCGAAAAATTATTGCAGGCTGAACCTATAGGATTTGGTTATGGAAGATGACAAAACTTTAAACCACTTTTGCTTAATTTTGATATCATTTTAAAAATTGTTGTGGGTCGATCCTTTGAGAATTTGGTTCGCACATTTTGGAGAGTGCCGAGAACAACATTCGAATGCACATGTTCCTTTTTACTGTTTTCGTTGTTAGATAACAAAGATAGTATTTTTTTCGGCCATCATATTTAATTCTTCTGCATATTTGGTATATTGAACATGGACGGACACAGATTTCACATGTTGAAATTTTAGAAAGCACTTCGCGTCATTCGTCTTTTTTTTTTTAATTAATTTATTCTGACTGAAAATAATTGTACAATTTTATTTTTTTTAAATGATTTTATTAGAAAAATGGATATATATCGCTGCCGTCATCTATGATACAATTCTATTAGGTTGATGACTAATTATGCAATTTTTCCTCTACAAATGTCCATGGAACTTTTGATTAAAACAAAAATCTTGTATGCAAGTGTTCTAGTGGGTTAAAGATAATTTTAAACGAGTCCATCCAACAATTTCTTGTTTTTACAAGTCTGGGACTTATTCTGATGAGTGTTATCGACTAAGATTTTGATGTATTTTAAAAATATATAAATTTTAATAAATTTTGTGGATTTGAATAGATTTTCACGAATTTCATAAGAATCCCATCAAATATGGTGAAATTTCAAAAGATTTAATTAAATGTGTTTTTAAATTTGAAATCCATCCAAATCTTTATAAATTCATCTATTAATGAAATCTTTACAAATTCGTTAGTTATTGATGATAATTTCATTGAATTTTATTAAAATCTCAATTGGAGACATCTAAATTTTAATATATTTCATTAAAATCTCAATTGAGAATACCTAAATTTAGAAAGATTTTTAAAATATAATATAAAAATTAGTTTTGTACAAAAGTTATTTTAGTTGTGATTCAAAGAAATGCTTATTGACTAAAAATAGTTTTTCAGGCTGTTTGGGAGAAGATCTAATTTGGAGCATTTAAAAAAAAATAAAATCTAAATTCAGCTTTTATGGAAGTTGAAATATGCTTTAATTGTCATAAATGATAAGTTTATTAGTGAATGACAATTATACCCCTATAACCCTAAAAATTATTATCATCGTTTCCATAATCCTTCCTTATAAATATGAGACATTGATTCTCAATATAATACACACAATTCTATTGATTTCTCTATTTTGTTCTTTTTTTTTTTTATCTCTAATTTATAACACGTTATTGCATGATTCTCTCAAAATCAAAGTTAGTTAGAAAGTAATAATTTTTATAAGCATAATAATTTATCACGTGTATCGAAATTAAGTTGGTGACATGTGAATTTTTTTCTATATACATATACATATGCATTAATTCTCAATTTTTTTTTTATATACATGAGATTTTTTTTTTTTAAATGTATTTTGTTCTTTTTTTTTTCTTTTTTTTATCTCTAGTTTATAACACGTTATTGCATGATTCTCTCAAAATCAAAGTTAGTTAGAAAGTAATAATTTTTATAAGCATAATAATTTATCACTTGTACCGAAATTAATTTGATGAATGTGAATTTTTTTCTATATACATATGCCTTAATTTTCAAATTTTTTTTTATATACATGAGAATTTTTTTTTTACATATACAATAATTCTGCACCAATTATTACCTTGATTCATTCCATTTATTCATGTCTTTCGATATGTGGAATTCATACCTTTAACTTCTCTGTATGTGAAATTCATTTTGATGTTATTCATGCCTTTAATGTCTACATATGTGAATTCACATATTTGGCATTTTTTGCATGTTGGTAAAAGATTTAGTCAATAAAAGATTTAATCAATTATGTTAACTTCTATATATAAAGATTCTTTTTCCTAATACATGTTTGGTAATTAATTTTTAGATTATATCATGTCTGTATGGTAATTAATATTTTTAACCTGATTAAATATTTTTAAATGCTCCTTATAAATTTTAAATTGATAATCCATTATGTTGTTACTTTTGAAGTAGCACAATATTATAATTAATATTCCTGAAAAATATTATTTGTTCTTGAAGAGCGTGAATTATAGTTTTCAATTTTTTAAGAAGAATATTGATACATTACTCTTGAAAAAGAAATAGTAAAATTTAACGTGCTAATGAAGTAACACATTATAATTTTTATTAATATTTTAGTTAGATTTTATTTACTTTCGAAGAGTATAATAATATAAAATCTAACGTAAATTATGTTTTCATCCTTGAAGAGAATGATATTATTGTTATTCTGGAACGAAATACCATTTAGTCATCTAAATATTTCAGAAGAATACTTCAAATTTTTTTTAAATCAATTAATACAAATCAAAATTCTTAAAAAATATTGTATTGCTATGAATGAAACACAATTTTATATTTGTTAATATTTTTGAGGAATATTATGTTGTTATTTTTTAAGAATTACAATTTAGACATTTTAATGTAAATATTTTATTGCCCTGGAGAATTGCTATTTATATTAATTGCTTCTAAAGAAAAAATAGTTTATTTATATCAATATTTTTGAAGAAAATATTGTTTTGTGACTCCAGAAGAATTAATATTGTGTGATATGAAGGAATAAACTTACTATTGCTAGTAATTTGTTTTACACTAGAGAAACCAAAATTTTTTTTAATAGTGTTTCTTAATTGGCACACTATACTAAACTCTAGCGATCATTTTGTTAAATATTGTATTGAACCAGAAGTTCAATAACTTTTATATTTTATTGTTTGGCTTGTTAGTTAGACTATCACTGGATCAGCAATCATGAGAAATTAAAAATTCAAATGAACATTCTACAAAGAACTTGAAGATTCTTCAATCTAATAAATTCATATATGTTATTTGTCTCTTTATCGAAAATTGATCATTACTAGCTAAAATATGGATTGAATTTCCTATATTTTTAAAAATTAATCAAGGTGATAATTATGCTCAAGTTATGAGTATAATTTTCAGATTATATAATCAATAAGGTGTGTTTTTTTAATATTAGTGAGCTAAATTTCAACATTTTAGTAAGTGTTAGTTGAGATGTCGATAAATAGTTTAATAATAATGCATGTTAAACACCTTCAATTAATATAATTTACAACATTACTTTCCATTTCTGTTTAGAGAATGTTATTACGCATCATGTCAATATCATAGTTCTCCCTGTTATACTGACTTATGGTGAGAGCCTAATTTTTCATCTACTTATTTTGATAGTGCAATATATATAAAATTGATCCACCACAATGCACTAAGATGGAAAACAAAGAATGTTGAGATTAATTTGATAACGCAGTTTGTTGATTGTCAATTTGAGTGGACAATTCTCTCAAAATTAGGGGAGGAACTAAAAAATAAAAAATAATGTACAAATGTATCATTATCTCTAGCAAAAGACAATTTGAACCAAAAGTTCGAAATATAATTCATTTATATACATTTACTGACCAAAGAGATCAATAATATCTCACATGTGAACTTTAAATGCTCCAATTTGAATTAAAGTACTAGAGAACAATTAGTTAATATTATATATGATGGAACGTCTGAAACGTTATGATATTCGATTCTAATATAAAAATCTTCCAAACGAAAATGGAGCAATTATCAAAGATGATCTTATTAAGGAGACATATACTTTTGATAAGTATTTAAACATAACAAGTTTTAAAACCCTAAAAGAGGTTCATGTACCTAAAATAATGAAAATTGTGATATTTCATTAAGTTATATCATTATAGAAAATAATATAATCGGGAAAAAAAGTCGTCGACAACACTTTTAAATATGATGTAATGCATCATATAGTGAGGAATCTAAATAAATGCGTCGAAATATATCAATCGAAGTAATGATTGTCTAAATAAAAAGGGACATAATCCTAAATTGAATTTATTAGAGAAACCTGAAATTTCTAGACCCGAAAAGTAAATGAGAAAACGAAGTCGTAACTTGAATGCACAACTCTTAAAATAATAAATTTCGCTTAAATCGTGGTGGATGCAATCACGATTTCATATCTTGTTATAGTGACGAAGCATGAAATATAAAATACGATTATAGTCAACTTATCTGACACGACTATTAATGTTATCCATGAATGCCTGAAGAATAATTCAAATGATATTACCAGGGAGAGGAGTAAATACTCATTGTAATATTTTCTCCATGATCGAGATTTTGTCATATTGAGTTTATCTGGCAAGGTTTTTAACGAGACAACATTCGTGGCGTATTCTAAAGAATAAATGTACTATTTTTCCTTTACTATGATTTTTTCCACATAATTTTTCCGAATAAAATTTTAACGAGACATATTCTTTATGTAATGAATGTCCATGACGTACAAGACATTAATATTGAAAACATTGATACAAGAATTGAAAATCAGGCGGAGCAGCTCTGCTCTTTTTTCTTCGATCAAGTTTTTGTCCCATTAACGGACATATATTTTGTAATGTGTCATTCAAGAGGGAGTATCGTAAGTTGTAAGTTTATTAATGAATGACAATTATATCCCCACTTCCCTATACATCATTATCATTATATTATAATCCTTACAAATATGGGGCATTGATTCTTAATATAATACACACAATTCTATTGCCTTCTCTCTTTTGTTCTATATTTTTTTTTCTCTAGTTTATAACATTGATTACTTTATTAATTTATAGTTAAACATCAAATGTATATAATTTTCACACCCATGACCTTTATATAATTTAAAGATTCTTTTTGAACGTTCATATGTCATCTTTTACTTCTAATTTTATTTATCTACAGATAATAAATCGGGTACTTTTCTATTTATGTTGTCAAACTGTCAATATAATACTCACAAATCACAACAGTTTTTATCAGAAATGAAAATGGTAAGAAATATGTGTTGGAGTACCTTTAAATTCCAGTTACAAAATGTGTGTGAGAAAAATTATAGGAAAATAGTATTTTTAATATTAATTTATATAATAACTAGTATATTAACTGCTAATACGTAGTATTTCAAGAAATATTATTTTTAAATAGGATATATACGATTTTTTCTCTTGTTTCGTCTTCACGTGGTCCAAAAACCTCAGTACTATAATCTCGTCCCCATACTAAACCCATAAGTTGAAGTCGCTACCTAGAGGGCCTCTGTGTTCAATGTACTCAATGTAGATGGTGGATTCACCACTACGTTAGTAGTGCAATAACCCAATCCCATGCAATAAATATCAATTTAAATTTTCTGTCTGCTGTGAATCCCAAAATTATTTGGTTTTTGCAAATTAACCTTTGGGATTTTTAGATGCTGCAAATCAATTCCTGTTGGGCCACTTTGAAGATGGTCTTGATAGACATCCTCTCTAGGGGAACTTACAAAAATATCCTTAAAATTAAGGATCTTTTAAAAAATCATATGAAATAAAGTTTGAAAGTAAAAATTACTGTGTAAAATTAATTGTAACTTTTTTTAATAGAAAAAGTGACTATAAAAAAAAAAGAGACACACAAGTTAAGTGGCACTTTTTATTAAAAAAATGACGTTTATCACTCAAAAAAGTGATAGAACTTTCAAAAAATTGACAAAAAAGTAATAAACATTAAAAAAATGATGAAAATTTAATAAAAAGTGACTAACAATAAAAAAAGTGACAAGTTTATAATTTTCATGTTAGTGTAACACAATTGAGTTATTATTTGCCCGATTGAGACATGGCATAATATCTTGTCACTTTTCTAAAGTCCAAGTTAAATATCTTCGTAGCACTTCCAACACATTCCACTTTTTTCATGAACCCCAATGGATTTATTGGTGAATATAAATATAAAAAAGTGACATAAAAAAAAAAAAAAGTGACATAAACTTAAAAAAAGGTCGTAATATATTGATTTATGTGAGAAACAAAAGATTTTTGAAATTTTTTTTTTCAGTGAGATACTTATTTAAAGACCTATTTTATTTAGAACCCTCTCATGCCAATTTTAAAAAAAAAAGTGACATAAACTTAAAAAAATGACAGAAGCATAAAAAAGCGACACGAGTTCAGATTGTAATTTGACACAAGCATTGTGCTTCACAAGTAACTCAACTATGACAACTGTTATCACAAAGAGCAGCATAATGCATTGTGCTTCACAAGTAACTCAACTTAAAAAAATTGACTGCAGTTTTTTAATTAAAAAGTGTTAAATAGTCTACCCATTTGAGAAAATGATCAAATTAAGTATTATCCAGAATACAATAGCTCCAATTGAACTTAGTCTACCCACTAAATACTAAACGTCACTTTTTAAAATTGAGTGTCACTTAAAAAGTGATGTTTGCTATTAAAAAAAAGTGATAGAAATTTAAAAAAAGTAACACACAATAGAAGAGGTAACAAACACTAAAAAAATGTGATAGAAATAAAAAAAAATAAAAAATAAAAATGAAAAGCTACCAAGGAGATGATTTAATTACCAATTTTCTGAATTTTATTATCTAGAGTGCAAAGGTGAAATACAGATTATTCCTATTATGATTTGAACAAAGTTGTAATTCTTGATTCTAATTTTAATTTCTAGTTTAATCAAGCAGGGCTAAGATTCTAATTCAATTAAGGTAACTATTCCCATAGATGGTCAACCAAACAACCTTCCATGAACAACGAACATTCAATACGAAAGAATGAAAAATACATTTAAAGAAATACAAGAGTTAGGAGACGACAAACATGTAGTTATAAATAGTTGGAAAAAAAAACCCACACACCACACAGTTTAAAACAGTCTAAGGAAAAATTCCAAGAAAAACCCACATACGCGCGCATACACGTATATCCGAAATGTCGTGATTGAATTTGGTGGGATCTCAGAGAAGAAGGCGGGAGATCTTCATAATCATATCAGTGTTCATATCTCCAATTCCAATTGCCTATTTTCAAGAAAAATACAGGAAATCGAGTTTGTGAGTTCTCGAAGGAGAATGTGGGGGATCTTCATAATCATGGCATTGTTTCTTTCTGGGCATATATATGTGATCCCAATTGCCCATTTTCAAGAAAAGATACAGGAAAAAAAAAGAGAGGAATCACCCTACTGAATGTATAGTATGGTAGGCGTATAGTCTAATGTAAAACAGAGAAATGAGGATTGAGGTGAGATAGATGCTTGAAGCAGTGAATCATATATTATCTTCATAATCATGCCACTGACTCTAAAGCATGACATTTACAAGTTCACACTCTATCCACATTATTTTTTTAATTCTTATTATTCTATTATTTTCAATCACACGTTCTTTAATAAAATAATATTTTTCATCACATCAATAACTTTTCCTTCTTTTTCAACCACATATTCTTTATCAATCTACTATTCCAAAATACATTCTTTCAAAATAATATGACTCAAACATACCCTAAAATCGAAATCATAGAACCAGGGTCTAGGGGGGGTGTTACAACTCAACTCATCTATTGTCGGGTTCTACTTAGCACAACACGACCTGGCTCATGCTAGCTTTGGGACGAGTGGAGCACGAATTAACTCGTTAGAAAAATGTGATTTGTCCTTGTAGCTTGCATAACCACTTTTTATTTATTTTTTAATTGAAAAAACAAAGAAATAAGAAAATTAAAATATTTTAATTTAGGCATCCACGTGCCACCATGTCATGCTAGTTGCAAAAATAAACCTACAGTTGAGCTAGGCGAGCCAAAGAGCTCGGCATGCGAACGGTTCACACAGAAAAATTCTAGCTTGACTCCCTCATTCCCCCCCTAAATAATAAATTAATCAATGTGGATCCCTTATAAGTTTGTAACCAAAAATATTAATCCATGCATTTGGGAGATTAAATTGTATAGATTGATCATTGAGTTTCATTTCAAAAGGTCAACTTATTATACAGAGCAATTCGATTTCATATAATTACATCATCTATCCATATTTAGTCAATGTTAGATTTTGTTAGGTTCCAAGGGATTAACAATACCCCAT
>CAIGRN010090397.1:0-33520 GCA_903798345.1 Fraxinus anomala | reverse complement strand
AAAACAACAGAGGAACCTGAAGAGAAGAGGAAGAAACTATAATTCTTAAATTCATCTTCTTCTTCGTGTGTTCCGACAATGGGTTCCCAGGTTTCGAAACAGGTTGAACGAAGAAACTCAATTCGAGCTGAGAAGAAAGTTTTGTCCGAAATGAAACAAAGCAATGGATCCGAATTCCCAGGTTCAGACTATCATCCCTCGGACAGGAAGAACTGGATGTTGGGCCTGAATCCCGACAAAGTTCAAATCAACCAGATTGTGTGGCCTGGTACGCATGACTCTGCAACAAACAAGATTGGATTCCCGTTTGTCACTCGCCCATTTGCGCAATGCCAATCCCTGTCAATCTATCAACAGCTTGTAACAGGAACCCGGGTACTCGATATCCGGGTTCAGGAGGATCGTCGAGTCTGTCATGGCGTCCTCCTCACCTGCAGTGTTGATGTCGTGATTGAGGATGTTAAGAAGTTTCTGTTGGAGACACAGTCCGAGGTTATAATCCTCGAAATGCGAACAGAATTTGGACATGATGATCCTCCAGATTTTGATAAATATTTGGAGGTTCAGCTTGGTGAGTATCTTATACCACAAGATGATCAAGTATTTGGGAAGAAAATTTCCGAATTATTGCCTAAGAGAGTTTTCTGCGTGTGGAAACCAAGAAAATCACCTCAGCCAAAGGCAGGTGGTTTGCTTTGGAATTCCGGGTATTTGAAAGATAACTGGGTCGATACTGATTTGCCATCGACAAAGTTCGAGAGCAATATGAAGTATTTGGGCGAGCAGCAACAGGTGACGGCTCGGAAATTCTTTTACAGGGTCGAGAATACTGTCACTCCACAGGCGGATAACCTGATACTGTGTGTTAAACCTGTTACAGATCGGATTCGTCCATATGCAAGGTTGTTTATATCTCAGTGCTTCTCTCGGGGAATTGCTGATTGGTTGCAGATTTTCTCGACTGATTTCATTGATGAGGACTTTGTCGATGCTTGTGCTGGACTTACCAAAGCAAGGGCTGAAGGAAACGCTTGAGTCGAGCTTGAGTTTGATTGTTTTCTACTGCACACTCGTCTGAAAACTGTGAATCATTGTTGCCACTAAATTCATTGTTTTTTATTCGTTGTAGGGATCATTCATGTCACATATACGAAGACTCAATAAGACTGGATAGTACTCCAGTTAAATCTGTATTACGTACCAAGCATACACATAAGGCGTGAAAGTATTTCCACATGTATCTTGTTATGTTTGTCATGTGTGTATAATTTGTGCATACAGGTGTTACAATCTGAACAAATAAAATCTGGACGTTCAGCCAGGACTATCGTTCTTCAAAATAATTTGTAATTGTGAATAAAGCCAAAGTTCTTGAAAACCAACAGAAAGACTACAAAAGTTCTTTTTCAGATAAATTGAATATTCTTTAAATAAAGACATGCCACATGAACACATTGTTATATTTCCGACACATTTAGCTCTCTAGACCTATGATAACTTTTGGCAAAGGATAACATTCAGTTCGGTTTACAAACATAGGCATTTAAAATGAAAAATAGAAACCTCATCAGTAATACATAATTTTGACTCGATTTTCTCCAATCTTTCAGCAAAATACATGGTTTAAAGATCTTTGATAATCTAGCTTGAATCTCCCATTTTATGAAATGGAGACTGGAACGAGCCTCTATCCAAGTGTGTTGATAGCCCTAACAGCATCCGTAAAGTTCTCGCTAGTTGATGGCAGCCTGCTGAAAGAGTACATATTATGTATGCAAGGATATGTGCTGATAAAGGCTGCTCATAAACAATTCTGGAGGGACGACAGATTGCTCAGCTTATCTTCTGGGGTAGGAGCAGGAACCATCAGCTAATACCCTTTCAGTGCAGAATTTGTTTTTCAAAACTTCTTCTAGTTGCTCAAATATCAATGAAAATGAACCTGCCAAAGAACCCAAAAAAATGGCGAAGAGAGATTTTAGTTGGAAGGCATAAACTGTATTTCAATAAAAAGAAATTACGATTAGAAAACTATGGAAAAGAACTACATATTCACCTACTGAGCATGCTTAGTAGTGAAAGGAAAACGATATTAAGAAAATTTTGAAAAAAATGTTTTACCAATCAGATACAAAGAAGAAACTAGAAGATGAGAAAATCCTTCCTGGGCAACACAACAATAAATCACAAGTAGAGTGGCAATATTGTTATAGATTCAGCATTCAGAATAAATTTTCAGAACAAACTTAGGCTGAGAATGGACAAAAGAATGTCTTGCTATGCTTCAAGAGTATAGATGAGCTAAAATTGAAGTCAAAGGTACTGTGGTGCATTAGCCATGGCTTATTCTACCATTTTTAACAACTGTTGATTAAAAATTAAAACGCAGATAAAAGAAATCAGATAACCTGAGCTGGAGCTTTCTTTCTGGTGTAATGTTGCCCTAACCAAAAGTGTTCCTGGAATTTGCTGAAAGACCTAAGTATAAAATAGAGAGTTAGAACTATATCCAGGTTTACCAGAGATTACCATGATAACAAAATTTGGGGAAACGGAAATTACCGAAATGCGGAACCTCAGATCATCTGACTGACAATTATTATAATTTGAAGTACTGGATATCTCCAATTCGTTTTTGCATCGAACAGCTTCATTCTTATTTTGTGTCTCACTCCTCAGAATCGTGTTACAATGATTCTGTGAAGCAGTGATCTACAACATGAAATTATATGTACAGTAAGAATATGGAAGTCACACAATCATATAAATTATGCCATAAAATCACTGAGCATACATCAATATTGAATGTGGCAGCATTTAGTTTACAGGATGCACCACTGCTGGAGAGAAAAGATTCCACCGACTGCAACACGTGAAATGCGCTATGCTGACGTTGAAGGCCCTAGATAAACAGTGTACTGAAATATGAGATCTATCACACGGAAACTATAGATAACCATAGGCAAAAGCACAGAAAGTCAGAATAAAATGCTACACATACAATATGTACAAATAAAGTGTGGGCGACAAGGCGTTGATGTGACAACAGGACATAAATTGAACACGATAGTTTGGGGCTTTAGTTGTCTGTTGATAGAGCTTAGATGTTTTTTCACTGGATGCGGTGACATTCCTCATCAATGAATTGAGATCCATGAAACTCAAATTAGCAAACCTGCAATATCATGTCATGTTTTCTAAACTGTTAGGGATTTTGTGAGCATGTGTAGAGCCACTCTTGTACTCACTCATTTTATCCTAAAAGTCTAAAGCCAATTCATCGCAACCATGAGCATCCGAAGGCCACATGCATAATCCCCTAAAAGTCATCGGTCACTAAAACAGCATCAATCATCAGTTTGAAGGGGGTAAACGTCAGAGGAAAAAAAGGCTAATTATACCTAAAACCCAGGAGAAGATATACTTGAGTACCATTTGAAAGCATTTATGTGACAAATATTTGGCACAATAATCCTGTAATACTCAAGTCTAATTAAGGAAAGGCACCATTTTCCTTATGAGCTGATGGCTGCCTTGTATCCAATGAAAAGTTTGACATAGTCAGTCTTATATTTCCCATGCTTAAAGTTACTTGTGTGAAATGCATCTTATCCATGACCTTTTTAGAGGAAAACTTCTACCTCCCTCGTTGGAAATCACAAAGTAATATCTACATTACCACCACCACACCCCCCCCCCCCCCCCCCTCCCCCCCCNACCCCACCACCCCCCCCCCCCCCCCCCACCTTCCCCCAAACCCCTAAAAGATGTCAATACCAGTACTGCATCCCGTAGTCAAAATTTCAACAAATTAACATGCCCCTTGGAGTAGGAAGGTTTGAACAGACATGCTACCACAATATCAGCCAGCATATTTTCTAATATATATGAAGTCCAGTACAGATGACAAGGAGAAAATAGCAGCACATATAAAAATTTAAGTAGCTGCAAATAGTATAATGTTTGATTTGAACTAAGTTCGTATTATAAATCGATCAAATTTCGAAATGCCTTGGAATCTAAAGTTATCTAAATGATATGAAGAAGGTGAAAAGGATTAGTAAACCTCTAGCATGAAAGACAAAGTTTTCTTCTCAGTCACGTGTGAAAATAACATCTTCCTGGAAGGAGGCATAAAAGACCACGCAAGCCCCCATCTACATGTCTGGCCTTGGACAAATTCTGTTGTCTTAACTACGGTGACTCCAACATTCCAAAGTTTTGATGTCAGGATATTGAGATTTGATTTTCTTCCAACCATTGAAGTGTACCACCTAAAATAAAGGGGAACAGATGAACAAGCAGGCAGTTGAATAGCTGGTTTTAACAGAAAATTATGTATGGCAGAGAATAAAAAAGATACCGAAATGCGTGTTTCACTTGAGCACTGTCTTCAATTATGCGAGTAATAAAGGCCTCTTCACCTCCAAGACATACCATCTCCTCCGGAGTACCACCACAAGAAGTCTTCGGATTCAATCCTGCTTCCTCCATTGACTCGAAAAATGGGGGGTTGCACATACAAAAGTCAAAACTTTCCCAATCCTTAATGACACCTACAAGAACAGGTGGCCCATGATAGCTCTTTTTGGCTGAATGGCTTCTGAGTGAAAATGATGGTGCGGGTCCCATGTCGACGTTCTTTATATTGCTTGAATCTAAGTAACTATTAATATTATCTTTCTGCCTGTTTTGCAATTCTTCCGCATCAGAGATCTTGGTCTCAGTATCAACTCTTCTTATTTCAATCAATTCGGACACATGTGGGTTACCCTTGACATTTCTATTTGCCCACTCTATGGCTACATCAGTAACATCTGCAAACAATTGAAGCAGCATTAAAACAATATTATATGGTGCAACAGATAACAGAACTTTGTTGTTGAACATATAACACTAAAGAACATAAAGCCGGAATACTACCTGAGCCCACAAACGTCCAACCTAGAAGAGATGCACCAAGGAGAGGATATATGCAATTTGCACCAGTTCCAATATCAAAACCTTTGACAACACTGTTGCCCAGAGTGCATGGAATGAGATCTGAAGCCAAAAGATCTTCAATCCAATGAATGTAATTTGATCTGTTTGGGACCGTCGGGCAGAGCTGCCCATCGGGAATCCACCTATGATTTCAAATCATAATTTCTCATGTGCTAGAATATATTTCTACAACACAACCTATATTTCATGTTTAAGATAAAATCGTTAAGGGCCTATTTGATAGCTAGACAATTCCATGGTAAATTGAATTTGTTTTCCATTTTTCCACTTTTCCCTTGTTTGATTGGATTTTTTTTCTTGGCAATTGGAATTCCCACTTCTTCCCACATGGTCCCAAATTATTGATTTAAGAGGTGGGAAAATGGTTTTTCATGGGTTTTTTTTATTTTTTATTTTTTTGTGCAATGGAAACAAAATTTAAGTGGAATTGTAACAAATTATATCCTTTTAATGGACAATTTTTATGAAAAATAAAGTCAAACGAATACTAAAAGATCCAAATTTTCAATATTTTTCAGGTGAAAAATTATACCAGACAAACACAACTAATTGACAATTCACTGAAGAACAAGTTCTAAGTAATTTAATATCCTGAAATTTATTTTCTTTCCACTCAAATTTTACAATTACAATTAAACGAATCCTTAATTCAATTGAAGTCTTTTGGCCTAAGTTTGGTCTCGAATTTTTTGCAAAAAATAATTTCTCTCCACCAGTGATGTGGGTCCCTTATTTCTTAATGTACTGTGGTAGACATTGACAAACACCAAAGAAATAAAATTTCAAATCAATTTGTGGCGTTTTATTGAAAGTCTATTTTGTCCTTTATTGAAATTCAAATTTGGTAAAGAATATAACGCAATATATATTCTAATTAGATTATAAAAGATTTTGACCAAAAAAAAATCTCCTAAGAGCTTGATTGAGATTTATTATAATCACATTATATTTTAAAGTGAAAATCAAACGTTAATTTTAAACACGAATGTATAACTACTACTCAGTGATACAAGTGAATACATCTCTATTTGAGTAGATTTTAAATTATATTCAAGCAAAACCATTTGACAAAACTCCAAAACAAATCAAATCAAACCAAACCAAACCAAACATTTCATTTACCAAAATAAAACCATTTTTCGCGATTTGATTTTATTTTGAATTATGGTTTTAGCGATAAAAAATTGCATCTTTCAAACAAGTGTAAATAAATAAATATATTGGTCTGAATTTCGCTAACAATACTTACATTGAAACCATTTAGCTTGCATATGGGAAGAATTTATAAACAATTTGATTTATAAAATAAATAAAAATGAGAGGTGGATAGATGCATATATATAATATTGTGGATTTATCAAATGTATTGTTGAATATGATGTGTGACCATTTATAAATGAAATATATTATCTCAAATAAAGGCATAATATAAGCGTTACAAAGCTAGTATATTTGTCTCAATATAAACTTAAACCAATAAATCGATACAAGTTCAATTATAAATGATTAAAAATCAAGTTTGCAATTTTATTCTTTAGATAAAAAGGTATTATCATAATTAAACATTATTTTCCTAAACAGCCAATAGAAGCCGACTAGTAAGTAAATTGTTAAAGTATAAATTAATCTAATAAATAATAATCTTGGATAAAACAAGTAAATTTTTTAGAAAAACTGGATGAATGTTTCAGTTTGATTTCTAATGATTTTTAACTATCCAAACCTAAACCGAATAATTTCCAAATTTTTTGATTATCAAAACTTCAAACTCGCGATTTTGAATTGATTTTGTGAGTTGGTGGTTATTTTGTTCATGACGACTCACTCCTTATCCACATATTTCATCAAATTAATTACCTTCTTTTATTGTAATCTCTTATTATTTTTTCCAAACAAGCACTAAGTTATGGTATTAAAGTCGGTTAAAAATAATTCAAAAACTTACCAATCATTATGAATTTTGAGTGCCTTCAATTCAAACTTGAAAATGATTTTTCTGATTCGAGAATGAGGGGCAAAGAGATTGATCAATAAATGGAACGATACATAACTACTACACTATAACTGTTACATTTCAAAGTTAACAAATTTGTCAAATTATATCGTTATTCATGTTTTGATTCAACTAATTGGGGGGTGGGATAATTAATTCCAATTCACCCCTAATATATAATTAATTAATTAATTAATTGGAATTAATTATCCCCACCCCCAACAAATTATTAGTATTCCAATTAATAACGACCCCCACCCAATTGTGAAAAAATTTCAAAAATTTAAAACATTTTTTTTTTTTTTGGAGATTACACCCCCATCCCCGGAATCACTCCCATAGACCTTTACCTTACCCCACACCATAACCACAGACTAATTGTATTTCATGTGATCAAATTTATTGTTTGCGACCATACATGTGTTATATATGATTAATTGTGACCAAATTTATTTTCAGTGTAACTATATGTGACAGTCTAATTTGTGACTGTGCGCAACCAAGTTACTAACCTCAGTTATCTGTGATTAACTGTGACTAAATTTGTCTTCAGTGTGATTATCAGTGACCAAGTCAATCTTAACTATGACGGTATGTAACCAAGTCATAACTGATCACAATTAACACGAAATTGATCACAACCAGTTACATTAAACACATATTGGTTATTTATGGTCACCACAAATAAATTTGCATAGACTATAGATCAGCACCACAATCCACCACCAGTCACCACCACCATCACCTTCAATACACCACAACTACCACCTTAAACTCAAATTTACGACCATAAATATTACCTCCACTAACCTGTGTTATCTGTGACTAACCATGATCAAATGTGTCTTCAATATGACTTTTTGTGATCATACCAGTCTAATTTGTGATTGTATGTAATCAAGTCGCATACAGTCACAATTAACATAGATTTGGTTACAGACTGTCACAATAAAGATAGATTTGGTCACACCCGATTGCGTCGCCACCACCACTCCCAAAATGTCAGAACCAAACGTGCACCACTTTACCACGACTACATGCACCAGTAGAAACATCGCCGCCTATACCACCACCACCAACAGAACCACCCCATAAATCAGGAAATCATCGATACCATTTGCAAAACACCAATAACCATCCCAAAACTCTAGCTAAATTACAGATATAATGAAACAACCATGCACCACATCAAACTATAGATCTGATCAAACAATCACCCACCAAATCAATTTCAAATCGTTCAACAAAAATGCCATCGTTCACCCATGAAATAGCAGCGGCTTGCTGCGAGCAGAACTGGTTGCTGCAAGCAGTGGTTCACCGCTACGTTGAAAAATGGGAGGGTCAGAAAGGGGTGGATGGGTGGAGTGGAGAAGGAAGAGAGTGAGAAGCCACAATTGCTTTGCTGTGAGAAGCACTCGTGGCTACTTGTAGCAACGCCGAAGAATTGGGGCATTAGAAAGGGGTGGGATGATAAAGAGAAAGAAGGAAGAGGTGTTAGAAATCACCGTTGCGCGTGGTGTTGGAAAATATGGGTGGGGGAGGGGTCCGTGATAAAGAGGGAGAAGGAAAAGAATGAGAAAGTTTGAACATGAAATTGGTTGGGACAGTTGGGGGTGGAATAAATTATGTTTAATTAAATTTTTATTATTTATAATTATTAAAATATAATCATAACCGAATTTTAAACTGATTTTCCTTATTTATGATAATGGTAGGGTTCCAAGGTAATTTTCCTTAAATGAAAGCAGTTACAAAGCCCAAGTGGCCCGAGGTACTACCTAAAGTCCAGCCCACAAGGTATAAGAAGCTCACGCGATTTACACGTGAGGAACCAATATTACTGGTAGCGTGGTTTTCACGCCGGAATAAATACTTAAAATAGATAAAACCATTGACTTTTTAATTAGCAAATATAAAAAGACTTTTCTATACCGTCCAATTTCGACTGTATATTCTCTCCGTCAGCAGATTCTTCCAAAAGAAAAAATAAAATAAAATCTCTCTCTCTCTCTCTCTCAGCCTTTAAAGGCCCTTCAGATACTCATAGGCTGCTCATATTTTGTCTTTACAGATTTTAGAGTGAGAAATTAGAGTTATTTTTGGAGAAAATGTCGGGAGGTATTGCTCGTGGGAGACTCGCTGAAGAGCGCAAATCATGGCGCAAAAATCATCCCCATGTAGGATAACATTCTCCACTGAATTTTTTCTTCTTCTTTTGAGTTATTTTTCGTTGCTACGATTTTTTTTCTTTTTTTTCCTTTCCTGAAACAGGGTTTTGTGGCAAAGCCAGAGACGCTGGCTGATGGGACGGTGAATTTGATGGTGTGGCACTGTACAATCCCTGGTAAACCCGGAGTAAGTATTTTATAGCGTTTTTTATGGGTATTGTTTATTTTTTGGTTAATGTTATGATGATAAATAGTTAATATGTGGGATGATTAGTTCATGTTTGAGAAAAAGTGTAATATTAAAGGGAGAATCTTTTGGGTGATTGTCCTATCTTCCGCTGTTTAATTTCGTTGTGTGCTTTTCTATGAGTTGGGCATTATGGTGTTAATGTAGATAAGAATTGAATATTGGGGTAGTTTTAGGTTTTCTTGTAAATGAGAATGTAGTATTATTTGTGTAAATCGCCTGTAGCTAATTTTTTTTTTTTTTGCTTGGATTTGGTGAATCAGGTCTGGTTGATTTTAGATCTTACTTAGCTCCCATTCTTTCAAAACTCTTTATTCCTCGTGTTCATTTTCAACCACATGTTAACACAATAAAACATTCTACAAGTAAGCCTAAATTTTTTTCTCTACTGTTTAACAGCACATCCTCCAACATTCTCCAAAATTTCACTTTTCAAAACAATATTTTTCCAAAAAAATGGCAACCAAACAGGGGCTTAATGTGATGCTTTCATGGGTCTTCTTTAATTATGTTACGCTGATGGTTTGTCTGTATCTTTACTATTTACTGGTGACGTGTGTATTATTGCTGGTTAACTTTGGATAAACACGTGGGATTGATGTCGACTTCATTAATGGTGGAAATTGTGTCATATTTAGTTTGAAAATTAAAATTGATCTCATACGCATAGTTCCTAAGATTCACCTATTAAGTTGTAATATGCCTTTGTGAAGTTCATAGTCATATCATCAATCAATACAATGCACTTACTCCGTGACCCTCGTATATATATCATCATGGTTCTTCTGAATATATTGTCAGTGAGAACCCTTTGGGGCCTCAACCTCTTTGGAATATAATTTATCTCTTTTGGTTAACCTATTGCCAAGTAGCATAATTGCCTTTGTAGTTGTGACAATCACGTTACTAACTATCAGGTGTTGGAATTGACTTGTAAAAGGAATTGGATCGTGGTAATTTAAGTATAGTCATGACTTTTGTATTGATAGGCAGGTGAAAGTTCAAAAATGGTACCATTATGCCATGATGGCTTGCAAAACTTGTACTAGGCACTTGCTTTGTGATGAACAAAGATATTGGCGGTTTTCTTCACTACTTTCAATCAAAAATTTAATTGTGCATGGTGAATTTGATCTTTGATCAAATGTCCTCTCTCTCTCTCTCTTTTGTATAATTGAATCCTTTACATGAGTGTACATGTCATAAGGGCATCTCCAAGGTCACAATTTGATGTAACTTTTACACCAAATTGGTTCAATTTTCACACCAATTTGAGGTAACATCTCCAATGGTTACACCAAATTTCAAATCAAATGAATAGTATTTTCTTTATTTTCTTATTATTTATTTCTCAATAATTAATTTATTTCAAATTTTTTACACCAAATGTATAGTTTTTAAGATATTTATGTTGTTCTAGTGCTAATTTATTCTTAATTTCTAGTTATCAAATTTATAACTTTTGAGTTTTTAATGAACAATTTTAATTTATTGTATCAATTTACTTATTACTTGATTAAAATTTAAAAATAAATGTTAAATAGAAATAATAATCAATTAAAATAAATATAAATAAATTCAAATCAATTAATTCTAAAAGGATTAAAAATGGACATAGAAGGAACAACAATTTGGTGTGATAGAAAATGAAGGGCAAAATGGGAATAATGAATTACACCAAATTGGTGTTAAAAAATAACAATTTGGTGTGCCGTTGGAGATGCCCTAAGATGTAACAAGGTCTAACATTGGCTGTCAACCTATTTCAACCCTTCTTTATCTGGACTTAGTCTGGCTATGAAAAACACAGGCAGAGCTTTTCTTTTCTTTTCTTTTTTCTTTAGGCATTAGACCTTAAAAATGGTAAAGAGATCCGGTATGGAACAAGTATTTTGTCATGTCCAAGTGTTTTGTACTTTAGAAATTTGGTTAATCCGATACTTATGCTCACCCCCAATCATTGTACAGTCATCCACAGCCTAGGTTAGGTAATTATTAACTATGTTCTGATAATCTCTCTTTGGATATTATTTGTCAGTATGAGGTTTACTTGATTCAGAAAATCGGAAATATTGTTCCCTTGGTTGCAGACTGATTGGGAGGGTGGTTATTACCCGCTTACTATGCACTTCAGTGAAGACTATCCTAGCAAGCCACCAAAGTGCAAATTTCCCGCGGATTTCTTCCATCCTAATGTCTATCCATCTGGAACTGTTTGCCTTTCAATTCTCAATGAAGACAGTGTAAGTCATCCTGCATACTTCTTTGCCCTTTTCATGTTGACCAATTATTGACCAACATCATGTTTGGCTGTGCTTAAAAGTAAGTCAAACTTACTTATGAAGTTACTTTTTAAAATAATTACTTCTTCAAGTAAGTCTCAAGAAAAGTAACTTTAAGCACAAACAAAAACATGCTCTTACTGCTTATTTTTGTTTTCTATATCACGCTAGGATTAAGTGTCTTCATTATCTCTAGGGGTGGAGACCAGCCATTACAGTGAAGCAAATTTTGGTTGGGATTCAGGATTTATTGGATCAGCCAAACCCTAACGATCCAGCACAAACTGAAGGATACCATATGTTCATCCAGGTAATTAAGTTCTTCCTATAGCTCCTCATTGGATTCTCTCTTTTTAGAAATTAGTAATACAATTATGTCATCAGGAGCTTTAGAATCTTGTTAAAATGATATCGTTCAAGGAGATAGAAAAGGGTCTCCGTGCTAGTTTTGAGACTGGTTTTCTTTCCTTTTACCGCCTGAAGAAAATGTAGAACATATGAACAAGAATTATGAATGAAAAATGAAAGGGAAATGCAATGGATTATGTTGCAATCTTCTTGGTTCTTTTCTGGATTGATTGCAAGTGATCCTTATCAAAATTCAAAGCCGAGAAGCTCCCTCCAGGTTCATTAGGATACAAAATAGGTTAGAAATAGAGATCTTCATTCACGTACTGACTCGTGGATAATATATGCAGGATGTCATAGAATACAAGAAGAGGGTTCGTCAGCAGGCCAAGCTGTATCCATCACTTCTCTGAAATCTGAACAGAAGGTTGTTTTAGTTTGTGAACATTTCTAGTTGTTAGAAACACTTGTTTCTTTGTAAGTTTTCTATTTTAGAAAAACTCGAGCTTGTGTATTACAATGGATCATCCATTTCCCCGTTGCTTGTGTGTGCGTGCAGTGAACCTTAGTCAGCGTTTATCTTTGACAATGACTTGAAATTATGACATGAAGTAATATTTATTTTAAATATCAGTTGACTTTACGCTTTCTCGATTTCCCTCCGTTTTTAAGCTGATCCATACAAGTCTTATTTGTGCATGTTTAGCAGAGGTTTTTTTTTTTTTTTTCAAAAATGATCAAATATACCTTTATGTATGCATTTCATAAAACTCGTAACTTATTGCTCAATTATTATACGCACATTTTGTATGGTTTATAATTTATAAGCACTTAAAATCAAATTTAAACTTTGCCAATCATGCACAAAATAGATATGAGAACAACTGGATCAAATAAGATAATGCAAACTCGGAAACATTTGACAGTCCTAAGAATATTGTAAAGAGTGACAATTATTCATTTATTCTATCTTGAAAAATGTTTAAATTGTCAAAAAGTGAAGTTAAACAGCGAATCCTCATCAATTATTCTTGTCTCATTGATTAAGAAGTCAATGGTTTAAAGAGTGGTATATCTTTCCCCTCCACTCCCACTCAAAAAAAGAAAAAAGGGCAAAAAGCGAATAAAGCATATTTGGCAAAGCTTAAACTATAAGCACTTACATGTAGTACCAAACAATCACTTATTATATGGTTGAGTGGTCAATGATAGGGATATTGACCTTACTCGGTAGACAGGAGCTCTTGATGGTGGTCGTCTAGATGCTATGATAAGAAACATGGATGGTACGCTTAAAATTCTTTACTTTTTTGTGAATTGTAGGAAAGGGGCACGGTGAGCAAGTCGTGATTGCATAATGGCTCAATATGCGATAGCGTGTGTAGACCGGTTGGTACTATTTGATAAACTTTTCTATTTTAAATGAATAGTGTTATTTAACATCACTTTAGTTTATGCCCCTATTTGACAGCCTTTAACTTTGGAAAAGATTTCTTTCTGCATAAGTGTTTTTGAGTTCGCCTCTGCCATATGATGTAGTTATGTCACCATTAAAGAATTTTTTAATGGAATAATTGCAACAAAAGTTTTAAACCTTTGAAACATTAGCAAATTTTTCGCAAACCTTTGATTTGTTGCAGCCGTCACCCCTAACATTTCCAAATGTTGCAGGTGAAGTTATTTTGGACAGTTTTCATCCATAATTATGTCAGTTGATAAAAAATTTAACTTTGACCACATTTTTAATATTTTAAAAAGGGGTAAAAGAGTAATTTTCCATTTATCAAAAAAATAATGAACTTTTGAATCTCTTTTCTCTCTCTATAATTAATCTCGCCACAAAATTCTCTCACACTCTAAATCTGCGCATACTCTTGGGTCACTGCGCCTCCTCTTTAAGGTGTTCAATAGCATTGCATATAGATAGACAAGCGGAATCTCAATTGCAGTCCTAGTTTTAACGGAATGCTTAGACTTTGCACAGAGTGATAAAAGTAGGACTGGACACAAGAGATGTTGGGTTTTTTTATTTAGAAACGATGGCAGGAAAATGCTCAAGCGAAAGGATAGTGACGCTGGCGAAAGAGGTAAATCATTTTCATTCTTTTCCCATAATCTCCACTCCTTTTAATTTTAATTTTTTTGCCTTTTTTAGCCATGATTTTCCACATTTTGTTAAGAAAATATGTAGAGGAAAGGCCTTTCTTTCAGTCCTTCTGTTTTTAAGTTTCTGATAACCATGCAAACTTTATTCGATTTAAAAAAAAAAGAAGAAGAAGAAGAGAAAAGAAGGGACTTTGAGTAAAAATGATTTACCTTGTCAAGTAATGTAGTACTCGAAGTGTATTTTGATTTGCTTGTTGGACACCCAAATTAAGTAATTTCATAAAATTGAAAGCAAATACATAGTAACATAAGTAATTGTACACCTTNTTTGTTTTAATTATTTAATGTAATAAATGGAAAGTTACTCTTTTTTCCCTTTTCAAAATATTAAAAATGTGGTCAAAATTAAATATTTGGTTAACTAACAGAATTATGGATGAAAACTTCCCAAAAGGGCTTTACCTACAACATTTGGAAAGGTTAGGGGTGACGATTGTAACAAATCAAAAATTTGGAGAAAGTCTGCTAATGTTTAAAAGTTTGGAGTTTTTGGTGCAATTATCCCTTTTTTAATAGTCTCATGATATGTATGTTTCCACTTTTACCCATGGATAAGTAATTTTTCAACACAAAGTGGGAGTAAACCCGATAATAAAAGTAGGACAATGTTACATGTATGGAATAAAACATTGCCAGATTATTTACAAATACAATTGATAGTTTTTCATTTGATAAAGGCAAAAAAAAAAAAAAATCTCTGTACATATATCTTTTTCCATGAAAGTATTCAACGAATGGAATTTTAAATTTTGTTCAAGTCTATCAATTACACAATCTTATCTTCATTACAAAATTTACTATGCAAAAAATTGAAAGCTCTTAAAAAACATTTTAAAGGTTGTCAAACATGGACTATATGATAAACTCAATTAAATGTGGTGTTACAATATAATTTTAAATTGTACTATATGATATGTTCAATTAGATGTAAAATTATGTGACTTATTTAATTGTACATTTAATTTAATACTACTTAATATTACCCAATTACCGATTGTGCTAAATAGCTACGGGATTCACTTCTGCTTAATTGTGAGTTAAATGTTTCATTAGTTACGGAATGTATAGTTTCGTCACGCTTTACTCACTAAATTTTAAAATACTTTCGAGTGGTCACTGAACTTTAACACGTTATACTCCATCACTCGCTCATTATGTTTCATTAGCAGTGTTATAAAAAGTGTGTATAGGCGTCGCCTAGGCACAATACGCGGACAAAACACTTACTTTGACAGTAAATGTGAATTAAGTGGTCAACTTCTAAGTTAACTGTACGCCTATGTGCGTTTTATTAATTTTTTTACTTTTTTCATTTTTAAAAAAATATTTTATTTGACATTATTTTATTAACTTTTTTATCTTTTTATTTTTATCATTTTTTAAAAGACTTTTATTTGACTTTAATTTTAAAATTTTAAATGACTTAATCTGTACAAAAGTCAAAAATAACTTTATTTGGTAAAGATTTAGATAAAATTTAAGTTACGGTACTATCTATATTATGTAAATATAATTTTGAGTCTCATCGTTTGTTGGAAATTTTCGAATGTATGTATAAAATTCATATAAATCTGTTAAGTATGATTTGTTTAATAGAAAGTTGAAATTATGAAAAATAATCTAGTTTTTGTATTCGAAAACTTGAAAATTGACTAATTGTAAAAATTATTAAGTAAATATAGTATTTTATAATTTTTAGAATGATTAAGTTTTTAAAATATTAATAAAAAGAGTAATGTTTTTTATGCATAGGATTGCCTATGCTCATAGAGCTTTAAACTTGGCATCTATGCTTAGTCATGCTTTACCCTTTTTTGATCAATGTTCATTAGTCATTGAACTTTAAAAATGTTTCAAATTGGTTATTAAAATTTAACACGTTGCACTCTATCATTTACTCATCATGTTTCATTAGTTATTGACGAGTGTGTTTTTACTCACGAGTTTTATACAATTTTAACTTAATTATTGGTTAAATATTATGAGTATAGAACGTTTTTAATGTATTTGCTAGTGTTGTTTTAAATGTACAACGAGGTGGAGTAACAAGGGTGTTAAAATGAACAAACGAGGCAAAATGCAAGGGAAAATAATTAGTAAAATGGCACCTAGGCGCCATGTTCGGAGCGCCCAAGCTCCAAGAATGATTTTATTACGGGTAGATAGCTCCCAGGCGCTTGAAACCAAACGCACAAATGCTATGAAGAACTAGCAAAAATAGAGATGTAGCACTTAGGCGCTGCACTTATAGCACTTAGGCGCTGCACAGAAAAGAATCGTGGCGCCTAGGTGCTGCTTCCAAGCACTTAGGCGCTGCGTCGCCTATTTAGGGTTATAATGTTTAGGCCCGCGGAAAGTCTAAAAAGACTTCAATTTTTGGAAAATCGTGTAGGGAGTATAAATAAAAGAGAGGGAGGCACTTTTATGGGGGCTACACATTGATAGAAAGATAATACAACAAGAGATTGAAGAACATAATTCAAGAGAGGAAAACATCAAGAAATTTACATTTTGGAGTATTGATTGGAAGAGGAAGAACATTTTGGTGCAAGATTTATTTCTACATCTATATTTAAAATCCGGTGATATATTATTTTTCTTATTTATTTATTATGAGTAGCTAAATTTTATATTAGGGTGAACAATATAATGTACTTAAGACCCTTTAAGTCTTCTATTCAAGATTCTTATTATTTTATCATGTGTTGATTTTGCTATGAGTTTAATGCGTTAAATTACTTGATCACTAATTAATAATTTTTGTGAATCTTTTACGAATCGAGATGTGAGTTTGAGATTTAGGTCATATAGTAAAATTCGGTATATTAGTATAACGTGTAGAGATACATTTACTAAATATTTGCGATCATCATATGAATTCTTAGAATTAATATTTCGTTTAATTAAGATAGATTCACATAGAGATATGTGATTGAATTAGTCAGATATACTCAATAAGAATTCGAGAGGTGTAAATTGAATATCATAGAAGAATTCGATTGAACACTACATTAAACTCTTGAATCTTGAATTAAAACTTAAATGTGATCAATAAGTGAAATTGTTCGATCCTAATATCCGTTCATTATTTGAATTCTCAATCAATATTTGTATGCATTTTAATTATTTTTAATTGTTTGAATTAAAAATTCACAACAACATATGATTCATTGTTTGATTTCATCAAATATGAGTTAGAAAAATCTAATTAAGCTAAAGTATAGTCCTTGTGGGAACGATAATCCGGACTCAAAGCTCCAATATATTACTTATTACGATATTGTACACTTGCGATAAAAAAATGCAACAAGTTTATGGCGCCGCTGCCGGGGATTACTTACTTTTAGTCTTAATTTATTTTATTTTTAGATGTTATTTAATTATTATTTTTTTGTAATTTTTTATTAACAGATAAAAGTTGTTCGTTGCATACTCCGTACTCAAGGTGACGATCTCGAACCATTTAATCCGTAGATAGAACGTACTTTCAGACGAAAACGCAAAGAACAAAAACAAAAACAACAATATCAAAGGCTGACGATCAAAATATTCATATTCCTATACAGCAAATTGGACAAGTTTCCAAGAGAGCAGCGGCACCACTGAATCAGCAACATGGGCGGGTGGAAATAAATAACGGGGACTTACCTGTTTCAATGTTCTTGACGCCCATAGCAGTACCCGCGCGCTCCAGTATAGTATATTCATTTTTTGGGATGAACAACTTTCAGATAAGGGCAGATTTAATCAACTTGACCAGCAACACTCTCCAATTGTATGGTCTAGATCATGAAAATTCGAACACACATATCTCCATATTCCTTAGAAATTGCAAGAATTTTCATGCTCCAAGGGTTAATAAAGACGCAATCAAGTTGATGTTATTTCACTATACATTGCAATATGCTGCATTGGAATGGTTAGATACTGAACCTCATAGAAGTATTACAACATGGAAGAAACTAACTAGAAAATTCTGTAACAAATTTTTCCCCCTGCAAAAGTAGCAAAAATCAAATTGAAAATTCAAATTTTCTAATAAAAAGATGGAGAAAGCTATCATGAAGCATGTAATAGATTCAAGGAGTTAATGAGAAAGTATCCAAATCATGGAATCGCCATAGATAATCAAGTGCAATATTTCTACACTGGACTATAACCACTGTCAAAATCTCAGGTGGATTCATTGTTGCTGGATCAATCATTGGAAAATCCGTACAACATTGCATGAATTTGTTTGACTTAATTGCCACGATACATTAATATTTTCATCTGAAAGAGTGGTACCATAAAAAGCGGTTGGAATTTATGAATTAGACAACACAACAACTACCAATGCGCAGATAGCATCTTTGACAAAACATGTAGAGTTACTAGTAAAAACACAAACATAAGGAGCACAGACAGTGATAACTAGTCCAGTATGTGAAAATTGTGGAGCCAATCATCCCACGAAAAATTGCTTCTCTATGTGTTTTCCTGAAAAACAAGTAAATTTAATACAAAATAGTTCCCGCAATTTCAACCCATATGGACAAATATATAATCCGGGTTGGAGACAACATTCGAACTTCAGATGATCAGATAATTAGCAAGAAAATTGGTCAAATAATACCCAGCAAGAGAAAAAATAAAGTTTGGGAGAGATGTTCAATCAATATATGCAAAAGATGGACAAGGTATTCCAGTAAATTGACACAAACTTTCAGAATCAGCAGGCATCTACCAAGAAGTTGGATACACAAATTAGTCAGATAACTCAACAGCTTACAGAACATCCACGAGGGACATTGCCAAACAATACAATGATAAATTCAAAGAAGCAAGTGCAAGCTATTACAACTAGAAGTGGAGTACAACTGCCAGAAATACATGTGAAGCAATCAGACATAAAAGACAATGATGTAGAAGTTGAAGAAGCTGATAAAGAAGAAACATTTGCACCAATTGCAAAAGATGAGGAAGAGAGACAATAAACATCCACAGTTAGAGATCCAAGCCCCATCAAAGCTTATGTGTCTCTAATTCCATTTCCTAAGCGTTTACAGAAAAAGAAGTTAGATAAGCAGATAAGCAGTTTGTCAAGTTTGTGGAGATTTTCAAAAAATTACGCATAAATTTCCCTTTCACAGATGAAATTACACAAATACTTAGCTATGCCAAATTTTTGAAGGAAATTATTTTCAACAAGAGGAAGTTGGAAGAACACAAGACTGTATGCCTGAACGAGGAATGCAGTGCAATTATCTTGAAAAAATTATCTCCTAAGCTAAAGGATCCAAGGAGTTTTACTATACCTTGCACCATTGGTTCAAATTATTTTGAGCATTCATTATGTGATTTAGGTGTCATTGTTAACTTAATGACACTCTATTTACAGGTCTCTTGAATTGGGAGAATCAGAACCTACAACAAGTTCTTTGCAAATGGCTGACATGTCCATCAAAATACCAAAGGAAATTATAGAAGACATGCTAGTCAAGGTTTATAAATTCATTTTCTCGGTGGATTTCATCATCTTGGACATGGAAGAGAATTCAAATATTCCTCTAATTTTCGGAAGACCTTTCTTAACCACTGGAACATCACTTATTGATGTGTATGATGGGAATATGATTTTTCGGGTGGACAATGAACATGTTATATTCAATGTGTTCAAGGCGATTAAACACCCATTGACTTTAGATACATGTTGCCAAGTAGATGTTCTTGATGAGCTTGTAACTGATACATTTGATGCTGAACATCCAACAATTCCATGTGAAGGAAATATTGTGTAATCAGAGTCAGCGGATGCGGGAAGAACGAAATGCACTATACAGTTGGCTGAACAACATATGGGAGCCAATCCATCACCATCGGTGGCGTCAGTGGAGAAGGCCCCCAACTCTTGAGTTAAAGCTTTTGTCATCACATCTATGTTATGCGTATTTGGGAGACTCTATTACGCTTCCAATAATTATTGTTAACTATATGAAAAATGAGAAGGAGAAAAAGTTATTGAAAGTACTAAAGAAGCAAAAAACTGCAATTGGATGGACCATAACTGACATTAGAAGAATCAGTCTCACTCTTTGCATGCACAAAATTTTAATGGAGAACAAGTCAAAACCCTCAGTGGATGGTCAGCGTAGATTAAATCTAACTTTGAAGGAAGTAGTGAGAAAGGAAGTGCTGAAATGGTTAGATATAGGGATTATCTATCCCATATCAGGTAGTTCTTAGGTGAGTTCAGTACATGTGGTGCCTATGAATGGTGGAATTATAGTGGAAAAGAATGAGAAGATACCAAACACAGTTAGTAACAGGGTAGAGAGTGTGTAGATTACATGAAGCTAAATAATGCCACAAGAAATGAGCACTTTCCATTACCCTTCATTGATCAGATGTTGGAAAAGATAGCAGGTCACTCTCACTACTGCTTTTTGGATGGATATTTTGGATACAATCAAATAGTCATTGCTCTAGAAGATCAAGAGAAAACAACATCCACATGTCCTTATGAAACTTTTACCTTTAGAAGAATGCATTTTGGCATGTGCAACGCACCTGCAATGTTTTAGTGATGCATGATGGTCATATTCCCTGACATGGTGGAAAAGTATATCGAGGTATTTATGGATGACTTTTCAGTCTTTTCAGTATTTGGAGATTCCTTTTATGACTACTTGAAACTTTTATCCTTAGTATTACATAGGTGTGAAGAAAAGAATCTGGTGCTTAATTGGGAGGAGTGTCATTTTATGGTGAATGAAGAAATAGTGTTGGGGCATAGAATCTCTTCATAGGGTATTGAGGTTGACAAAGCCAAGGTACAAGTGATCAAAAAATTGCAGCCGCCTACATCAGTGAGAGGAATCAAAAGCTTTTTAGGACGTGTTGGGTTTTACAGAAAATTCATTCAAAACTTATCAAAAATTACAAAACCTTTGTGCAAAACTTTGACAGATGCCCAGATCAACTACACGACAACTAAGAAGGATATGGTAGCACTAGTATTTTCTTTCGACAAATTTCATTCTTTTCTGATTGGTTCCAAGGTGATAGTCTACAAAGACCATACAACTTTGAAATATTTGTTCGAGAAAAAGGACGCCAAACCCTAGCCGATTCGATAGGTTCTGTTATTACAAGAGTTTGATATTGAAATTCGTGATAAAAAATGAACAAAAACTAGGTAGCGGATCACTTATCGAGGCTAGAATAGTCGAATGATTCATACGAGGTGGATATCAACGAGATATTTCCAGACGAACTGTTGTTAAAGGTAGAAAAGGCTCTGTGGTATGCAAACATTGTCAACTACTTAGCGAGTGGGTATTTGGATCCAGACTTCACCTATCAGCTAAAGAAGAAGCTTATCCACGAAGCGAAATTCTATTATTGGGACTATCCGAATTTATACAAAAAAGGGGCAGACCAAATAATCAAAAGATGTGTGCAAAATGATTAGATGAAGCCTATCCTATCAGGGTTCATGCTTTAGCTGATGGAGGACACTTTGGCCCTACTAAAACAGCAGCGAAGGTGCTTCAATGTGAGTTTTTTTTTTGCCAACATTATTTAAGGATTGCTATAGTTTTTGCAGATCCTGTAACAAGTGTCAAAGGACAGGTAACATCTCGGCCCGTCACGAAATGCCACTAAATAATATTCTAGAGGTGGAAATATTTGATGTATGGGGAGTTTATTTTATGAGACATTTTTCGTCGTCCTATAATAATCGATATATCTTAGTGGCAGTGGACTATATTTCCAAATAGGTAGAAGCCAAGTCATTGCCCACCAATGATGCAAGGGTAGTGGTAGACTTTATAAAAAAAACATATTTTCAACCGCTATAAATCACCAAGAGCTATTATAAATGATGGTGGAACTCACTTCCGTAATCGATTATTCCAGGCGGTGCTTCATAAGTACGGGGTACAACATCGCATTGCTACGCCTTATCACCCTCAAACGAGTGAACACGTTGAAACGTCCAACAGACAATTGAAAAGAATTTTGGAACTCATGGTAAATGCATCTCGAAAGGATTGGAAAAGCCATTTGGGATGTCGCCATACCGAATAGTGTTTGGAAAAGCCTGTCACTTACCAATTGAGTTTGAGCATAGAGCATACTGGGCATTGAAGCAATTGAACATGGATTTAGAGAAAGCTGGGAAAACACGAATGTTACAACTTCATGAATTGGAAAAATTCAGAAGAGAAGCGTATGAGAATGCATCCATCTACAAAGAGAGGACAAATCAGTGGCATGATAAGAACATTAGACAACGAATTTTCAGNTTAGAAGAATTCAGAAGAGAAGCTTATGAAAATGCATCCATCTATAAAGAAAGGACGAAAAAGTGGCATGACAAGAATATTCGACAACGAATTTTCAGAGTGGGGGATCAAGTACTCTTGTACAACTCCAGACTTAAACTATTTCCAGGAAATCAAGACGGTCCGGACCTTTCACGATATCCCAAATGTTTCCTTATGGTACAGTTGAATTACACCACCCAACCAAGGGAAATTTTAAGGTTAATGGACTTCGCATCAATTCTATGTAGAGGATTTTCCCATCACTAAGGAAAGCCTTAAACTAGCTGTTCCACAATAATCGCAGCACAAAGTCCAACTAATAACTGTAAAGAAGCATTTCTTGGGAGGTAAATTATATATATAATTTTTATTTTTTAATTTTAGTTTTTATTACTTTTATTTTTATTTTTTAGGAAGATATATTTTAGTTTTAGTAACAATCTCGTTGTGTTTGTAGGAAAAATCTCAAGTTTGGAGGCGAATACAAGCTTGAACGGGAGAGTGGAATTTAAATAATCAAGTAATACATTCTAGAATGGAGAATGAAAGGTAAAAGTGTGTTAAAAAAATTCAGAAACTAAGCGCCCAGGCACTGTGAACTCTATTTTTCAGAAATGCAACACCCAGGAGCTGCGACGATGTTTTATTTATTTTTAACCATATAATAACCTACCCATTTATAATTTCATCTTTCCCTTCTCCCAAATTATTCTCCCTATTTTTTCTTTTTCATCTTTTCCTTTCCCCCTCTTCACGGTTTCACAAGAACACACACATACTGCACTTTTCCATTTACCACACATGTATCAAGTTAAAATAGTTGCAAGTAGTGATTTCATTCATTCTCTTCCCTCCAAGCTAAGGATTTTAAGGTAATTCTTTTACTTTTCTTCCTTACATGTGTTATTACAATTGCATGAATGCGGAGCATGAGACTCGAGTAATTGTGGAGTATTGAGTTTGTTTGAGAAGATGTGATGTTTTGGTTTTGGATTATAGCACATCCCCTTGCAAATTGAAGGAAAATTATATTGGCCCCTAGGTGTTTGATAATTTGCCCATGTGAACATTCATATCTACTTAGGGATAACTAAGTCCTTGAATTGTTTCATCTACATTTAGAATCATTTTTGGTTTTGAAGTTTGTGGACATTGTCTTGCAAACCACCTATATCAATTTGCACACTATCACATATTATTCCTCATGATACATTTCTTGATGGCAAGACTTTATACATTTTGGTGTTTGAAACGCTAAATTAATTGGTGTATTTTGGAGTTCTGTTTTATCGTACTTCTATATTTGTTATCTATATTGCTAAGAGTTTTTATCTTATCTTTTTACATAGGTACAATGCCACCTAAAAAGAGATCAAAGGCCGCAGCCTCCTCTTCCAGCTCTTTTGATAGGGGAAAATTCATTGGTGCAGAAGCTACCGAACGATATAATAACTTAGTGGTATACAAGACTTGTATACTTGAAAGAGGCTTTGATAATTACATGACGGAGCATATTGCACAACGAAAAATGGAAAAAGTTTGCCAAACAGCCACAACTTGCACTAATTCCGGTGGTTAGGGAATTTTATGCCAATGCAAGGGAACACAGAGGCTTCCGGGTGTTTGTGCGGGGTAAATGAATCCCTTTTGATAGAACCTCCATCAACGGGTTTTATAATTTACCGAATATTGAGGACGACGAGTATTCTAGGCTTCGCGAAGAGAGAGTTGATCCCGACTAAATCATTCGGATTGTAACCCAACATGGAACTTCTTGGAAAAGGTCGGAGATAGATGTGATTAACTTCCCTGCCTCATGTATGATTTCATGGTGTAAGGCCCGACATCATTTCATTTCTACTAAACTAATACCTAGCAGCAATTTAAGCGAGGTCACCAAGGAGCTTGCGACCCTCAATTATGCCATTCAGACCGGCCTGTCAATTGATGTTGAAAAAGTTATTCATAACATCCTACATACTTTGAGAGGGTCGACTATAGTTTGGGGCACCCGTCGTTAATTTATTAGCTTTGTTTGAGAAGTAGGGTTGTAATATACCGATCCGAAGAAGTTGTGCATCCCAAGCCGATAATTACACGAGAGAGGACTTGGAAATTCATGAGCATGTCGGGCTCTACTAGTGCACCACCTCCTATGTCCGAAGAACGGTCGTCCCGATCACGTTGCCGAACCCCAGCCGGTGACCCTAATATTGACCTTGCTGCTCAGCTTCACGTCATGCAACTGCAAATGAATCTAATGCAAAATACAATGTACGAGCAGTTCCACTATTAAAATGAGTTCAACACAGTATTGGCTTCGATATATGCTGACAAAACATTCCATCAACCTCATCTACTACCTGATCACACTGCAAATCCTAACCCACCTTGACAGGACACCGACGACGAAGATGCTTAATGTCTTCTATAAGGCAAGTCTTCCTCTCTTTTTTTCCTTTAAATTTCACATTGGCAACAATGTTTAGTTTAAGTTTTGGGGGATACTGTTACTTGCCTATATCGTTTAGTCACTTAAATGCTTATGTGTGATTTGCATGTTTTGTTATTAAAAAAATTATTATTATATAACAATAATATTGCATGCTTGTGAATTAGATAACCTTGTCAGCTAGGATGAATAAATTTGAGAGCTTGTATTAATTTGTGAATGGTGGATGGATCATGTGCCTGAATTTATTTTTCTGCTTATCTATGGAAACGTGACAATTATTATGCACGATAATTGAGTATAGAGTTGTACATGAATAAGAAGATTCATATTAAGGGTTGAAAAGATGACTTGGATGCTTAATCTCTTAACACTTGATTTGCAATATCATTTAATCTTATATATATAATAATTTGGAGCGTTCTAACCGGTGAAAGAAATGATTTAAGATTGTGGTGATTCCGTGCATATGAAAAAGATTTGTATGGAGCGTTTTTGGCTGTCTAGTATAAGCTAGGTGATGACCAAATACTAGGAATCTAACCTGTGTAAATTTTGCTTTTCTTTTATAGAAAATAAGCATGGCACTTATTGAGCTCATGCCAGTACCCTTTTTACTCGAGTTAGTAAGTCCGTAAGGTTATCTTGAAACCTGATACCCTTTGGTATTCAAAAGTCGGGAAGTTACCGACTAAAAGCTCATTACAGAGTTCAAGAAGAGAAAAAAATGGTAAGGTCAATATCGAGCTGAAAAGAAAATATTAAAAAGAGAAAAATTATATACAAGTGCGCAAGTAAGAGTTGATTGTTGGGGGTTCAAATAACTAGTGTGTTTGAATTACTTTGTATAAACTAGTTTGTTCAAACACTCATTAATGGGGAGAATAATCACATGAATAAATTGTTGATGTTGCCGGTTGAACGAAACCAATTTAGAGTAGAGTAAGGAATTAATAAGTGAAATCAAACTTTAGAATTACACTATGGTGAGAGAATGAAAGAAAACAACTTTGGGAGTGTGAATCCCATGAGCGAAAAAATGAAATAATTTACCATTTAGGGTAGGGAATTGAATCAACTTGTGAATGTACGGCGTTATACTTGATTCTTCACACACACAACCGTTTTGCATTGGATAAGTGGAATTTGGGCTCTTGCATTGTGATTTTGAAGTTGGTCATAAAAGTGATATAACGTTCTCAATACTGAGCCAAATTGCAAGCTATTTGACTAAATTTATGCTTGTGCGTTCTTCCTGTATTGATTTTCTTTTTCTTTGTAGTTGCTCGAGACTAGCAAATCGTTAAGTTTAGGGGTATTTGACCAGTGTGTTTTTACTCACGAGTTTTATACAATTTTAACTTAATTGTTGACTAAATATTATGAGTATAAAACGTTTTTATGTGTTTGTTAGTGTTGTTTTAAAGGTACGACAATGTGGAGTAAAAATGATGTTAAAGTGATGAAATGAGGCAAAATGCAAGGGAAAAGAATCGGCAAAATGGCACCTAGGAGCCATGTTCGGAGTGCCCAAGTGCTAAGAATGATTTTATTACAGGAAGATAGCGCCCAGGCGCCTGAAACCAAGCGCCCAGACACTATGAAGAACTAGAAAAAATAGAGATGCATCGCTACTCATATCACCTAGGTGCTACACAGAAAGGCATCGTGGCCTTAGACGCTGCTTCCAAGTGCTTAGGCGTTGCGTCGCCGTTTAGGGTTATAATGTTTAGGTTCGCGAAAAGTCCAGAAATACTCTAATTTTTGGAAAACCATATAGGTGAGTATAAATAGAAGAGATGAAGAACTTTTATGGGGCTACACATTGAGAGAAAGATAATACAACGAGAGATCGAAGAACACAATTTAAGGGAGGAAAACATCAAGAAATTCACATTTTGGAGTATTGATTGGGAGAGGAAGAATATCTTGGTGCAAGATTTATTTCCTTTTCTATATATATATATTCGAAATCCGGTGATATATTCAATAACTTCTTATTTTTCTTCTTCATTTATTATGAATAGGTAAATTTTATATTAGGACGAACGATGTAATCTACTTGAGACAATTTATATCTTCTATTCAAGATTCTTGTTATTTTATCATATATATGTTGATTTTGCTACGAGTTTAATGTATTAAATTACTTGATCACTAATTAATGATTTTGTGAATCTTTTATAAATCGAGAGGTGGGTTTGAAATTTTGATCATATAGTAAAATTCGATATATTAGTATAACGTGTAGAGATACATATACTAAATATTGCGATCATCATATAAATTCTTAGAACCAATATTTTGTTTAACTAAGGTAAATTCACATAGAGATATGTGATTGAATTAGTTAGATAGACTCAATGATAACTCGAGTGGGGTAAATTGAATATCATAGAAGAATTCGTTCGAACACTATACTAGATTCTAGAATCTTGAATTAAGAGTTAAAGGTGATCAATAGGTAAAATTGTTCTGCCCTAATATCCGTTCATTATTTGAATTCTCAATCAATCTTTGTGTGCTCTTAACTGTATAAATTAAAAATTTATAATAACATTTTGTTTGATTTCATCAAATGAAAGTTAGAAAAGTCTAATTAACTTCTAAAGTATAGTCATTGTGGGAACAATATCTGGACTCTAATGCCCACTATATTACTTGTTACGATATCGTACACTTGTGATAGGGAAAAAAAAGGAACAGTTATTGAACGTATACCTCCGTCACGCTTTATTTACTGAATCTAACTATTTAAAAATTTTAAAAAGTATAAAATACCATACACCAAGACAACGTACTTCTTTCCTCTTAAATTACCTCGTAAGTTGTGACAACTCTAAATTTTTATTTTATTTTATTAGTTTTTATTAACTCTAAATCGTATTCACAATCCTTTTGAGATATAATTTTATTATTATTTTTCTTTTAATTTGGGTCTAAGGTCTCAATCGATTTATTTTATTTTATTTTCTCAACATAAGAGAAGATTGCGATTTAAATTAAGATGTACATAAATTTGAAACTAGCATTCTTCTTTCTTTTTCGTTGAACATAGCTTTTGACGACTATAAAAAATATATTTTATTGACCAATATCAATATTCTCGTCTTAGATTGTGAGTCACATCATCTAGTTGATATTTATTTTATTTTCTTGTTCTAAGTCGAATCTCGTAAAAATCAATTTTATCGAAAATATTAGAGTTCAATGATCACTCGAACTAATTTTAAAATTTAGTGAGTAAAGCGTGACATATATATAGAGTGTAACATATTAAAGTTCAGTGATGACTCGTAAGTATTTTAAAGTTTAATGACTTATGAAAAATGACGAGTAATTGATGAAGTGCACTGGGTTAAAATTTATGATCACGTATTTTAAACATAACTAATATATGTCAAGTGACGAAAGAAACATTTTAACTCCTTAATTGGGGTGTGTATATCCGGTCCAAAATGCTCGAAACTGAAATCTTTAATTTCCAATAAGAAGAGCTCCCCCTAGGGCATATCTGTAAGCTGATTCCATGGACGATCTGACAGCTTACTATAATCCTCCAATTCACCACCCATACTACCAACCTCCACCCCCTCCTCCGCCGCCGGGGGCTGCGCATCCACCTCCTCCTACTGTGGTGGCTCAGCCACTTCTCCACCACCAGCAGTATCAACCCCAATTCATCACCTATGCTCCCCCGGTCTACCCCCAGTCCTCGCACGACCAGCTCCGCACGCTCTTTGTTGCAGGACTCCCCGAAGACGTTAAGCCTCGAGAGATTTACAATCTCTTCCGAGAATTCCCTGGATACGAGTCCTCTCATCTTCGCCCCCCTACCTCGTCTAATAACCAGGTATATACATTATTATCATTTGACGAGGTTTAGTTGTTTTTTAGTTAGAAAATACTCTTATTAGACGTATTACGTACGTGTAATTCAGTAATTTGGACTGGTATTTAAGGCATTTGACTATCATAATTAATCTTTTTTTTTTAATTATTGTGGAATTATGTCTTGGTATAAGTCTCTGATGATTGAGTGAAATAGAATGAGTACATTCAAATAAATTACGGAGAAAGTTGAAATGAGCTTAGATGAATTTTGTTGCTTGAGTTTGAAGAGGTCAGTGAGAATTGGCTTGAGAAGCTCGTCTGTATAAGTATTGGGTTCTGAAAAACATAAGCCAAGAAATCCATTTGTAAATTATAAAGATGGGAAAGATCACTTGCCTAAGACAACTCATTTAGTGCACTAAATCCAATGAACTTTCTTAAGTTGTCAAGAGTTGGTCATAGAATTGTCTATCCGCTGACTTCTTCCCTTCAAGATTTTGTTCCTACACTTTGAATTGTTTAACGTGCCTCTTAAGTTAATCACGTTTGGAGTATCTACGAGAAATGACCTTTATTGTCTGTTTTATCCCATGAATATATTTTTAATGGTGAAAATCTTTAGGAGAAGCATCATTTTGTCCTGCCCAGTTAATTTATTCTTCTTCTTCGTTTAAACTGCATTCTGACACGTTCTTTATGTTTTGCCAGCCTTTTGCGTTTGCAACTTTTGTGGATCAACAATCAGCAGTCTTGACATTACATGCTTTGAATGTAAGGATACTCTGCCAGATGGCAATTTTATCATAGCTCTAGCAACATTGGTTGATTTAACATGAAGTCTTTTGTTATTTGTGCAAGAATTCACACATCTATATATACCTTTATATGCTTTCTGATATGCTTTTTTTAGATAAGATGTAGAAATGTTTAGAAATTAAAATCTGGTTATTACAATGGAGCAATGTTTAAAAAGGCGTAAATGGATACCGAGATGTTTCTCTTTCGCGAGTTGAGGCGTAAGCCTTATTATGAACGAAAAAAAAAAAAAAATTAAAAATTAAAAATTAAAAATATATATATATATATAACAGATAATCAATCGTCCTACTGCAATGAGGTCTTATTACTTATAGTTGGAGTTTCTGAGAAGTTGCCCTCCTCGACATCGAGCTGCCAAGGGTTGTAGTTTGCATCAAAATAAATGCATAGAGTAGAAGAATTGCAGAAAAAAATAAATTGTAATTGCCAAAATTAAAAAAAATAAAATAAAAAATAAAACCAAAGAGTTACCTGCTATAGACTGCTGGTCGCCGGAGTTGGATAGGATGCTGTTTTTGCCTTCTGCTTGTCTTGTTGCGTGGGGCAGAAGAATTGCAGAACTTTGTCTGCCTCTTGGATTGAGTGGTAATATTATTGTAATACTAGTGTACAGTAAAGACTTAATGGCCCACTTTTAATTTAAACTTTCTGAATATTTAAGAGTTATATTTAAGAGTGTACGCTTCAGACATAAAATTATTGAAATCAAGCAGACCTTGGAAAAAATTCCTAGCTTCTCTCTAGCCAGAGGCGATCCAGAACCCCCGGAAACTCCCAACCTCATACTCTCAAAGATCCATGACCCGCCCCTCACCTGCTTCAGCCTCACGCCACCCATATTGGGTCCCAAACAATTATGCATTCTGAGGCAGGTCAACAAACATGGCATCCCTAGTGTTAGAGGTCTTTATCTGCTTTTGCTACTTTACCTTTGTATGGAAGGCAGTACCTCTTTTCTTTACATTTCTTACTTTTCGGAGGTCAGGTTTATGTTCCCTTCTTTGTATTCTCGTGAGTTCCATTTATATTATGGTATGCCACCCTAACCCCATCATCCTTTTTTGTTTGAGTCTAAAAATCCACTGAAGATGTGTTGGCGATTTGATTAAAATAAAAAAGGGGGCGCACACTTCACACACATTGAGGCATGCACGTGGAGTGGCGTGCCTCATTAATGTGACGTGTATGCCTTCTCAAATCGGGTTAAAAATTGTGCTTTGAGGCAGATTACTTTCACCTCGATTTGAGGTGCACCTTCCAAATGCATTTTAAAACCACGCAATGAGGAACGATCACTGCTTCCTAGTAAGTAAAAAATGGAAAATGTGCTGGGAAAATGGGAATTTATATAATCTAACCACAGAAATTATGCTCTTAATCATGGTTTTATTTTGCGATGCTCTTTACAGGGGATGGTATTTGACCTTGAGAAGGGCTCTACCTTATATATTGATCTTGCGAAATCTAACTCCAGAACGAAGCGCTTGAGAGCAGGTAGATTTGAACTCTTGAATCTGTTTTCTTTTTCTTCCGGTTTTTCTTGTTGTATATATTAGCTGGCCGGTTGTTGATCATGTAAAATGTGAATCTAAACACCCAGATGATGACACACCTGGTTCAGAAAAGAAGCTAAAAGGATCTGCTGCTTTTTCTAGGGAAGCTAATCCTGGTAGGATTTGTGCTTTGTTCAGTTATTCAGTACATATATAACTTACTCATTGTGCTCAGTTTATTCTTCTATACTTACGTTTATGATTTTATTCTCTCTCTCACTCAACCTGCATAGTTTTTATGTTACTGTTAGTGTCTTATGAGGAACTAGCTAGTTAGTCACGCAGAGGACACATTATTCTAAGTGCTCACATTGCACATGTTTTGCACGCTTGGGCACTAGCAGGTGTTGGCAGCGTTCACGTGCCTGGAATGAGTAATTCTGCTTACAACACGATTGGTTATTCATCCACACAAAGGTCATCTGCACTCTTAAGCACATTTTTATTACTTGGCAGTGATTACTTCAATAAGCATGATGAATTTACTTTAAAAGGTTACTTCTAGCTGAAAGGTTGAGGGCAAAGCGGATGCGCTTGTGATATGCCCTATTCCCTGAAGTTATGAGTATTTATTAGTCTATTATGCTACCAATAGTGAGGCACTTATCTAACTTACATTTCCTTTTCTCATATTGCAGTTATGGAAACACTGGTGGCGGAACGGTGAAGGACGCTACTCCAAAATCGGTATTGTCTATTTCCATATGTTTGCATATCTTTTTCAGTATTGTTTAATATAGAGGGAAACTGCAGTGGAAAAATGCTTTTGATTGTATACTCATAAATAGTATTTATTTTTGTATATGCTGTTCAGACTTGCTGATTATCTATCTGAAGTTGTTAAGGAATAAATTAAAAGGCAGACCAGGATTTATTATTAAGTGCTAGTTTGGCTAAGTTTTTAACTGCTTATAAACAGTGGCTCCCAAAGAATATTTGGTTTAAAGTAGGTAAAAGTTGTGGATCCTACGGAATGGGATAAAAATAGAGTATGACCAGCTTATAAGCAATTATAAGCTTTGCCAAACATGGTATGAGACTGCCACCTGTGTGTAAAGACTTTTTGTGGTTTGACTTCTAAAACATGTGGAACCATAACAATCTTCCAAAATTTTAAAAATATGAATTATATCAAAGAATGACAATTTATTAATCGCTCTTCACATAATCAACTTTATTTAAACCTATGTTGTTTGGATTTTGGTTTGGGTGTCGTTTATGTGTACAGGGAATTGAATCCTTTTTGCTAAAATTTAGGATATAGGAATACTAAAGGAATCCAAATTTATACTTGGATACGCTTTTATACATTTTTTTAGAAATTAATTTTACATGCAATTTTATTTTTAGGGATATGTATACTTTTTTTTTAAACTGAAATTTAAATAAATTAAAATGTAAATAGTCAATACTTATTTGGGGTAATATCAAATCATATAAATATTTGTGCAATTTATCGTTCAATTGACTTGATTGAATTTTGTTAATTGACTTCAGTTGGGCTACATGTGGCATTAAATGGGCTCATTTTCATGCTTTAAAAAGTCGCAAGATTTTCATGCCTTAAAAATTGCTTTTAATGCTTTAAAAATCGCAGACCGGCTTATTCAAAAATTGATTTTAATGCTTTACAAATTGTAGGGCTATTTTTCTTGAAAAGTTAATTTTTTTTTTTTTTTTTGCTTTACAAATCATGTTTTTGTAATTAGGGTTTTATTTCATCAGCTCCATTCTATTCAACCTTCACACTAGCACCACAAGCACCAGTTTCTTCCTCCAACTTCAACCTCATTCCATCGTTAGTGACATTTTCCTTCCATCTCCCCTGCCGTATCTTCTTCTTTATTTAGAGGATCCGATACGAATCCACCGTGTATTCGTGCGTGTTGACATGAACACTTCGTCCAAAATGGAGTATGAGCATTGCAGATTTAAACTTACTCTAGGCTCTCCTGTAGTAGTTGTAAATGTCATGAAGGAATAATATCATTAGATATGGAGTGTTTATGCTCCTTTGACTTATTGGGAAACCTAAAAATAGTTAGGATTTGTTAGGGAGATGAAAGTCAAAGACTAATTTGGATTCCACAGGACCTGTAAAATGGTTGGGATTTGTTATGATCTTTGTTTTATCTAGTCCCCCCACCCCACCCCACATAATTTCTGCGACCTTACTTTTCTTGCAATATCCTGGAAACTTAGATACCATTTTACATTGCTAAATATTATGGTAATTCAAAACTAATGGCGAGTATGTCCCAGCCTTGAGACATGCACTTGCTCCCACAAGGCCAACACTTAGATTCTTGACTTTGTCTTTTAGAATGCTTTTTTTTTTT
>CAIGRN010090390.1:0-25468 GCA_903798345.1 Fraxinus anomala | reverse complement strand
CTTCCTACATTGTAATAAAATGACTTGTGCATTTCTTCATATTCTCGTTTTCAGGATTTGTCATAAGCTCATCTCTCTCTCTCTCTCTCTCTCTCTCTCTCTCTCTCTCTCTCTCTGTCTCTCTCTCTCTCTCACACACACACACACACACACATTTCCCACTCTCACAGATCTGACAGCCACCACCGCCAGATCGGAAGTTTCGAACCTCCGTCGCGGTCCCAATGGAGGAGGCCTTAGAGTTGGCGCGTGCTAAGGACACTAAGGAGAGAATGGCGGGCGTAGAGAGACTCCACCAACTTCTCGAAGCTTCTCGAAAAAGTCTGTCGTCATCGGAGGTGACGTCGCTCGTCGATGTGTGCCTGGATCTCTTGAGAGATAACAACTTTCGGGTGTCGCAGGGCGCCTTGCAGGCACTGGCTTCGGCCGCTGTGTTGTCCGGGGAACACTTGAAGCTCCATTTCAATGCGTTGGTCCCCGCTGTTGTCGAGAGGTTGGGCGATGCAAAACAGCCTGTGAGGGATGCTGCCAGACGGCTCTTACTTACTCTCATGGAGGTACAATGATTGCTAATGAACTTACCCTCCCACATACAGACTTACTGAGTACCCCCACTCTATTCGTTGATCTTTCTTTTATTGATCACAATTATTTTTAGTGTGGTTATAAGTTTTTTGTTTAATATTAACTGGATTTTGATGGCGGTATGAAATTGCGGTTGGTGAAGTTAGAAAATTGGTGATACTGATACCAGTTAGATGTCTGTTGCTGAATTTAACTTTGTTGTTTATGGAATAAAGGAAACAGTTTAAGATGATAGTTTATGATATGAACTCGGTATGTTAAAGTTTGAATGATTCAGGTTTTTGTGATGAAGTTCTAATTACAATTTGTATATATTGTAGAAACTTGAATTGGAATTACTGATTTTGAGTAGTTTAGGATATCCTGAGGTGACTTTGGGTCTTGTTTTATGGAAAAAAAAAATTAAAAGAAATTTGCTTTGAATATTAGGAGCTACTATGATGAAATTGCACTAGTTTTGCTAGCTAGTAGCAAGCATTTAAGATTTGGAAATTTTTAGATAGACCATTTTGTATTGAATTTGGTTTCATTATCGCTGTCATTATCTTCCTGTCAGCCACAGACTTGCTATTTTAATTAAGTTATAAAAGATGTCCGTTTACATTTCAACCATTGGATTTCAAACTACCACAAGGACTTGCATAGCTATGCACATCGAGTTATAAAATATGTCCATTTGCATTTCAACCATAGGATTTCAAACTGCACAATGACAAAACAATCTGTAATTTCCTGCACAGATTTGAAAGTGCATATCTGTATCTTTAGCATAAAACTATTATTTACTCTTCCTTGTAATGGAGTACTTCTGCTTCTTTTCTGTCCAAAAATAACGTCTACGATTAATGTTCTCTTTTCTAAAATCATTTTTCACTTTTCAAACATTTTCTTACTGACGTGAGTTAAGAATTTTGGACATTAGTTTTGAGGATCAAACATTATTTTTCGGTTCCCACTTAAAACATTATGCCAATTCAGAGTACTACCTTAAAATTGTGGACAAAGGGGACACAGTACTAGACATTGGCCCAGAAATGAACTTATCATAAGCTTTGGTTTCCTCTCTCTGGATACTTCCTAAATGCATAGAAGTATTCCAACTTGAGTCTCCAGCTACTTATTAATATAATAATAAGCCACATTGAGTAACTCTTTGATTGGCTCATGCAACATTAGAAGAGCAATTTCACACTCAAGAGTTTTCTACCCTCTTGTGATGCCGCTTCATGAAGTGATCTATCAATATCAGCTTGATGGTGGACTCATCCTTACCAATATTCCTCAACATCCCTTTTAGCAAGGGCTTGGGGAAGTGTCCTTGTATCGCTCTATAGGTTGGAACCTGAACCCTATGATGATTGAGTACCCTCTGTAGGTGTCTCGAATGAAGGAGGGCTGACATGTGTAGGCTCGGGGATACTTCAGTAGTAGGGGGAATGATGTCAATAAGTATAGGATGAATAGGTGGAGGTACCTCAATGGGAGCCACTGGAGATGGCTCAGTAACCGTAGGAGTCTATGATGGTGCCTCTGTAGTAGTTAGAGGAGGTACTGGAATAGATGCTGGAGGTGCTAGCGATGACCCTGGCACTGATGTAACAATAGGTGTGATTGTAGTCACTGACAGTACTGCAAATGAAGTGGTGGGGAACAAATGAGGAACATCGGAAACAATTACCTATTCGTCAAAAATTCCCAGTCTTGGTTTCGGTTTTTCGAGATGTCTCCTCAATAACCACCTTATCCTTACCCTTTCCAGCCCGACTAGTAGTAGTCCAGTAGGTAGAGTAGGCTGTTAGGGAGGGTCAACAGGCCTCTTCTCATACACAATTGCTTGCCAAAAACCGCAGTCCACACCTTTACATGGAATGCTAGAGTTTCTCCTATTGTTAGTTATGCTGTTTATATGCAAATGTCTTATTCTTAATTTTCTTTATGTGGAATGCTGATAGCACTCAATTGCGTGTTATTAAGGGTATATCATACGTGCTTGTGAGAAATGGTTAATCGAGGATTAATCTTATACTGCTCATATCCGAATTTTGCCTCCTGCCTTCCTGTTTTATAATTGTAAATCTATAACAAGAAGGAAGTGCTGGAACTGGAACTGCTGTGATATCTGTACTGAGGTCTAGGATACATATCTTTCCAATTGTAGGGGTCACAATGTTTTCATGTGTGTTGCAACAACTGAAGGCAGAAAGTTTAGTTTTGTTTCTTTCAAACTCTTCTGTTGATATTTCATACGGGGAAGTGTATATTATCTTGCCGTAGATTATTGGTCTTGTGATTCTAAAAGCCTCCTTGTCAACAATTCGCTCAATCTACATTCTACATTGAGTTAAGACCTTTTCTTGGCATGGGATGTGTGACTAATCTTTCACATTTACTGAGAAAAGTATGGTTAATTTTTCTACAGGTTTCTTTACCGACAATCATTGTTGAAAGGGCAGGATCTTATGCTTGGGGACACAAAAGCTGGAGAGTTCGAGAAGAATTTGCACGGACTGTTACATCAGCAGTTGGTCTCTTTTCATCGACAGAACTACCTCTTCAACGTGTTATTCTTCCACCAGTATGTTGATTTTATATATTTTTTAGGACGTGCCAACATATGTTATTGCTATACTCGAACTTAAGAGAAGACTGGATTTCATAACCTTATATTTTTATTGTTGGGTGTCAGATTTTGCAGATGTTGCATGATCCTAATCCTGGTGTGAGGGAGGCTGCTATTTCATGTATTGAGGTTAGTATCATGATTAAGTATTAACATGTTTTCTTGCCATAGTAATAGCAGTTGAATTGACAATAGTCGTTTTCTTTATACTAATTACTTGAACACCTGTAAGGTCGGGTCATTATGTTCACTCTGTCTCTGTCTCTCTCTCAAATGCACAAACAACAAGAGAACCTCTACTTCCATCTCATTAAGAGTGTTGAACCACACCATTTAAAAGGTTAAGCTCTTAGTGGGGGGACAATTTATTTATTAAATTATCAGTATCACATTCCCTCACATATAGGCTGTTCGTTTTTATTGTCTAAGGTTTTTAATGTGTGCACTATTTTTTAATAAATTGAGAAACTAATATCATTCTTGGCTTCAATACCATATTAAACACCATCTAAAGGTTAGGTGTTAGAGAGGGGACAATTTCATTTATTTAAATTGTCTTCTACATGGCTCTCACACACAGGATGAGATCATTGTTTTAGCTAAGGTCTATTGTGTGCTTAATTGTTAATAAATGAGTGGTGGAGGACTTGAACCCAATATATTTGCTGGCTCTAATACCATGTTGAACTACCTCATCTAAAATATTAAGCCATTAGAGAACGAACAATTTCATTTGTTTAAATTGTATTCAACATAGAGAAATAGGTTCGTTATCATTTTTGATGCACTGTCTTTCCACACATTTGATATTATATCATTGTATACTTCAACGATCTTTAATTCAAAAACAAGAAACACGAAACTAATGTTATTAGCTTGGAAGCTTCGTAGTTTGAGAGACCACATGTATATCATTTAATATTGCCTTCAAAAGTACCCCATTGCTTTTTGTAATTAAATTAACTCTAGTGTTGTAAGTTGGTTTAGTCAAAGCTAAATTGGAATTCAGTCTCAGGGTTATGATGCTTGATCTAGATACAACTTCTAAATAAGAGCCAAGATGTTGGATGATACTGTGAAAGTACTCGTACTCATCTAGTACAACACCTTAGTACATATGACATATCCTCTGTTAATCTGAATAAACAAATCATATATCATTTGTTTGGTTTGTATTTCTCTGAAGTGATGTTATATCTTATCTTTTTGACTTGAAACATAATTTCAGTTGTTATAGAAGCATAACTTCAACTGTTAAGAGACAAGAATCCTCTAATCTTCAAAGAAATAAAGTCGAGTTGAGAATATGATACATTTTTTTTTCCAACTATGGATAGTTAAAGAGAAACCCTTAAAACTCTTTACTCGTATAAAATTTAGATTTGTCTCACAACTCAGAATAGTTCTTGCACTTTGTTTCAAGTATCCTATTTTTTCTTTCTATCCATATCCCCAGAAATAGCTGAAACTGTCGATTTCGACATGATCGTACATTCATACTATGTTACTCGAAAAAGCCATTTATTTTTCCAATGAGGAATAACCTGCTTGGAAAGACTAAAAGTGAAACCAAGTTCCTGAAGGATTTCACAACTTAACCCCTCTCATGACATTGCAATGTGAAAATATGTGATTCCTACTTTCTGAATCCTTTCTACACATCATGCACCTCAAAGGGGAGAGGGAGAAATAAGGGCATTGCTTTTGAACCGCATTACTGTTATCCATTTTCCTATGAGATACCAGCAATAGAAACCATCAAGGGGAGAGAGTGAAATAAGGGCATTTCTTTTGATTTTTACTATTATCAATTTTTCTATGAGATACCAGCCATAGAAGCACTTCTATTTTTTTAAGGATGCAAGGTTTTTAAGTGAACTTAAATGGGGCAGAGATGGGATAGCTTGGCAAATCAACTAAAGTATTGAAGAATAATTTGCACGAGAAGGATTGTGAGGGTTCTAACTTCCACAACCTTTTGACGTTTCTAGAAGGTGTAGGTAAACTTTCTGAAGAACATTCAGTTGGAGGAAAATTACAAAAAACCCATTTTCCGAAGTCATTCGCCATTATTTGTAGATGGTACATTGCTGGTATTGTCTAGTGAAATGCCAATTGCAAGCTGCACATGTCCATGTTAGTATATTTCACGCACAATAAATTTGACAGCATTTGAAAGAGTATAATCTTCTAAGAAGATAAAGACTATGCATTTACTTAATCTCGTGGACGCTTGAGTGCTGTCAAAGGACAAAATGTGGACGAGATGAATGTTCACTAAATAAGGAGGGAATTTTAGTTCTAGAGACGTTTCTTGTCTTTACCTTTTAGCAAGCACAAGATCTGTGTTGGAAAAAGTAGTTTATTCTTTATATAATTAAGAACCTGCTTAAATTATGGTTGACTTTCCCTGGTTCACATTCTTTCTGCATAAAGGTTATTTCAGTGGAGTGATCATGTCGTAATTCATACAAATTTGGTCAAGTGAGAGGAACTCTCAAAATTCATAGGTTTGGATCAGTTGTCAGCTTGGAGCAACTTTTGCATATAAGTAGATATAGTTTTTTGTCTGCAATAAACGTTCCATGGACTTCTTATTCTGAGAATCTTGGAGCTATTTATTCTCATTTTTTGTTCCCATCTGCGTATGTGCTGCTTCTGAAGTGCTTAAGAATTGCTCCTTGGTGAATTGGCACATCATCAGGAACTTAAGAATTGCTTCACCTTGTATTTGTCTGACAATCTTGTTTTTCCTTGTTTCCTTTTCCCCAGGAGATGTATATTGAGGCTGGGCCCCAGTTCCGTGAGGAACTGCAGCGACATCATCTTCCCACTTCAATGGTAATATTGGGATTAGAGATGATATTAATTCTAAATTTAAGTACGCATTATACGTGCCGACTGAGTTTTTGATTTATTCTTGTTTTATACATGCCTTCTCCAATTTAATATGTAGTTACAGATGTTAGTACTAGTTTGAACAATTCAAGTGCTTCCCGATTCGCATGTGGGAGACTGAGTTTTTGATTTATTAATTTAGTATTATTCATTCATTCAGTTCATGTGTAATGTGTTAGGAGAACTTTAACTTTGCTGAAGGCTTATTACTCAATAGTTTTTTGATATGATGATGCTATGCAGTTAAGAGATATCAATGCCAGGCTGGAGAAAATTGAGCCAAAAGTTCGCTCGTCAGAGGCAATTGTGAGCAATTATGCGGCCAGCGAGACTAAGCCTACAAGTCTTAATCCAAAAAAGAGCAGTCCTAAGGCCAAAAGCTCCACACGTGAGGTATCTCTCTTCGGAGGTCAGTACTTGTGCTGGATACTATAGATATTTTTAACAAAATCCATTTGAGGATAGCCTTAGTTAAGATCCTAATCTGACCAGTTAACCATTTTAGCATATACGGACTGTCCCACATCCTGCAGCTCATTTTCCTCCATTCATGAGTTGTGTGTTGCGAAAAATATAAAAAATAATCTTTTAGTGGTGAGGTTGTTTATTTAAGTAGCATTTTACTTGTGACATAATGCAAAAAAAGTACTCCCCAAGATTAGACTTGATTGATTAGGCTGATGTTCTGGAATTGTGTATTTTAAACTTCTTGTGTTCTTTCGACTGGGAGCAGGAGACAGTGATATAACAGATAAAGCTGTTGAGCCGATTAAAGTGTATTCAGAGAAGGAGCTTATCAGGGAGTTTGAAAAGATTGCTTCCACCCTTGTTCCCGATAAAGATTGGCCTATCCGTATTGCGGCCATGCAGAGAGTGGAAGGCCTTGTTATTGGAGGTCTGTAATCCACCTGACTACACAACTAACAGCCTCTTTGTTCTCCTCTGTGAACATGATGTGCTAATTGCTTTCATCTCTCATTATTTAAATTTCTTATGTCATGCTATTGCAATGAACTGTATATTATTGTTGGGTTCTGTAGGTAAATTGTTCCTATAACCATAAATAAAATGAGCTGAATATATAGATTGGACAGATGAGGGGCAGAAAAAATTCTGATGAATATACATATTGGGCATTTAAGCACACAACAATACACACTCACCTCCCTTGCCTCCCAAAATCCAAAAAGGGAAAACAAATGAAGTCATGGAGTAAGACACTAGCATAGTCAATACTGCTCTGTAATGAGGCAAAAAATCTGATTTGAAGTTTTAGTACTAAAAGTTGAAACTTTGACATCAAACAGTGGTTTTGGTTGCTTGGAAGTTTTTGGATAAACGCTTTAACGGCCTTGAGAAGTGATTTGTATGTATTATAATTGTTAAACGGTGCTCTCAAGACCCAAATTATTGAAAATGTCATGTGAGCCTGCATTCATTTTGTCTGTTTCCAAAATTCTAGGACTTCAATAAGATTATCTAATGGTTTATGTCAACTAGAAAAGGGCCCAGTTTCTTGTACTGTGGTAAATTCTGACATGTATGTGGATCCTATTCTTGTGATAGGAGTGTGAATATATAAATCATTTCCAATTCCATCTTATCAGGTGCGGTTGATTATCCCTGTTTCCGTGGACTTCTTAAGCAACTGGTTGGTCCATTGAGCACCCAACTATCAGATCGGAGATCTAGCATAGTGAAGCAGGTATTTAACATAAGTTTGCTCACAACGGTAGCTTTTTTCTGCCTTTTTCTTTTGAAAGTTGCATAACCTTGTGATACATTTGCGAGAGAGCTAGGAGTTATTTTTTAATATATGTTATGACTATTAAAATGTTTATCTTTACAGTCTCCAATTGCACTGGTTACTTCACTTCCTGGTGAATTCTCTTCTTAAGGCCCCTGTTTGAGCCCCACTCTCTAAAAACGCATGGCTCGTTTGGTCTTTGTTTCAATTTTCAGTTTTCTGGTTTGAAGACATTTTTTCAGATATTTAAAAAGGGGCTTGGTTTGTCATTCTGAAAAATTGTTTCTCAAAACAGAAAATTAGAAACTCGTTTGATTTGAAATTTTGAGAAATTATTTTTATGAAATCTTATTATTCAGTACAATAGAAGAATTTTATGTTAATATATTATCAAGTAATATATATATATATATATAAATTGAGTTGGCAAAACATAGGAATAAAAAATAAAAATTAATAATTTGAACTAAGAATTTTTATCTTTGTTAATTTTAATAATTTTTTAAGAATTTTCATGTAAATAACCAATAAGAGTCTGGATTATTTTTATTTTTTATTTTCTACAATTCTTATTTTGTTTTTCATAATTTTTATTTTAATAGAAAGTTTAGATTTTTCTTTCAAATTTTTTATTTTTATTTTTTAGATTTCTTTTTTTTTTTAGAATTTCATTATTATTATTTTTAATTTTAATTTGTAGAATTCTATGTAAATAAAATTTTATTTTTTATGTTTCGAGTGTTTTCAGAGTTTTTCATTGAAAACACTCAAAACATCAAAAATGTTTTTTGAGTTTATGTTATAAGTTTTATATTGTTTTCGAAAATGCATTTTTGAAAATATTAGACCAAACAAGTTTTGGATGTTTTGCGAAACTGAAAACAGCAAACCAAGCACACCCTCATTTTTTCTCAAACTCAATTTCAACCACATTCTCCCAATCTATTAATTTTGCACGCAAACTCAAAAATTTTCCTACTTTTTAACCACACGTTTTCCAAAAAAACATTCACTGGTAAAAATTTATTTTTCCAAAAAATGGGGCTCAAACAGAGCCTAAATGTTAATAGAGTGTGTTCATACGCATTTTTTACCCTCAAGCGTTCTGGTGTTTGCTAGTTTCTGGACGTTCTGTAATCACTCTCAGCTTCGACATTGGATTCTTCGGGCAATATTAGTTTGTTTAGGTTACATATATTTATTATTGCATTTTTATAAATTGAAGATAATTGTTCTCACTATTTTATATCTAAGTAGTTGCTGAAATAATATTTATGGTGTTGTTACTTGTTCATTTTGTTAGGCCTGCCATTTGTTGTGCTTCTTATCAAAAGAGCTCTTGGGAGACTTCGAGTCTTGCGCTGAGATGTTTATTCCAGTGAGAATAGTTTCCTTATCTAATTACTAATCTTTATTTTACCTGTTTCTCACATCGTGCTTTTAAATTTAGGTCCTTTTCAAGCTTGTTGTGATAACAGTACTTGTAATTGCAGAATCTGCAGATAACTGCATAAAAACGGTAATGCTTATGTCTTGCTTGGTTAGCTCTTTTTTTTCTCCATTTTATACATCCTCCAATCATAAATTTGATTTTCAGATGTTACGCAATTGCAAAGTTTCCCGTGCACTTCCTCGCATAGTTGACAGTGCGAAGAATGACCGCGGTGCTGTACTTCGTGCAAGGTGACTCCTTTTGCATACAAGTAACCAGGCCTACAGGCTATACACTCTTTTAATTAACATATTTTACTTTCCTTTTTCCTGCATCAGGTGTTGTGAGTACGCACTTTTGATACTTGAGTATTGGGCTGATGCTCCTGAAATACAGCGATCTGCTGACCTTTATGAAGACCTTATTAGATGTTGTGTTGCAGATGCAATGAGCGAGGTACATATTGTTTATACATGGAATCCTCTTTGTTTTTCAGGGGTAGCAGTTGACTTTGTATATAACAATTTTCCTATTCGTAAAGAAGATAATGGGCCAGATTTTTTTTTTTCATTGAATATACACATTTTGTAGTTTCTTTCTTCCCCTTTAATAAGTAGCAGTGTCCATCACTTGACCCATCGAGCTCAACAGGTACGATCTTCTGCAAGGACTTGTTATAGGATGTTCGCAAAGACCTGGCCTGAGCGTTCTCGACGCTTGTTTTTGTCCTTTGATCTTGTTGTTCAAAGGGTACATGCTTTCCTATCTTAGGCTTTCATTGTGCACCTCAATAACTGTTGAAACTTTGAACTAAGGTGGCAATATTTACACAGGTAATAAACGATGAGGATGGAGGTATGCATAGAAGACATGCTTCTCCTTCTCTTCGTGAGAGGAATTCACAAACATCGCTTGCATCTCAAAAGTCTGCACCTTCAAATATATCAGGTTATGGGACTTCTGCTATAGTTGCAATGGACAGAAGTGCAAGTTTATCGTCGGGGACATCTCTTTCCGCTGGACTACTTTTATCACAAGCAAAGTCTGTAGGTAAACCCATGGAGCGTAGTCTGGAAAGTGTGCTGCATGCAAGCAAACAAAAGGTCACTGCTATAGAAAGTATGCTGAGAGGTTTGGACATATCTGACAAAAGCCGATCCTCCAGTTTGGACCTGGGTAGTTATTTCCTTTTCTGATATATTCTTCCATGACGATTGCTCTTCCTCAGCTTTCATAGTAATTGTTAGATTCCATTTTTGATATATTGTCTTCAAACTGGCTGAAACTCTTCATCTCGAATCTTTGGTGAACGATTAACTTTTCTTATTGACCCTAGTGCAGGAGTTGAGCCACCATCATCCCGTGATCCACCATTTCCTCTTGCTGTTCCAGCCTCGAACACACTTACAAATTCTTTAGTAGCGGATCCTATGTCTGGAATATCTAAAGGTGATAATCACAATAGAGGCTTGATTTTGTCTGATATCATCACCCAGATTCAGACATCTAAAGATTTAGGTAAATTATCATATCAAAATGTTGGGAGTGAACCTCTATCAGGACATTCTTCCTACTCAACCAAGAGAGCTTCTGAAAAGCTACAGGAAAGAGGTTTGATTGAAGGAAATGCTGACGTTAGGGAAGCAAGGCGATATATGAACTCCCATGTTGATAGGCAATACTTTGACACACCTTACAGGGATTCGCAGAATGGCATACCAAATTTTCAACGACCACTGCTAAGGAAGAATGCTGCTGGGCGAATGTCTTCAGGCAGGAGAAGGAGCTTTGATGATAGTCAGTTCTCACTGGGAGATGTATCAAGTTATGCAGATGTACCAGCTTCTCTTAATGAGGCACTGAGTGAGGGACTCAATTCTAGTTCAGATTGGAGTGCCCGTGTTGCTGCGTTTAATTATGTGCGATCTATGCTTCAGCAAGGCCCGAGAGGTATTCAAGAAATTATGCAGAGTTTCGAGAAGGTCATGAAATTGTTTTTCCAGCATTTAGATGATCCCCATCATAAAGTTGCACAAGCTGCTCTTTCAACTCTTGCAGATCTAATCCCAGCATGCAGAAAACCCTTTGAAAGTTACATGGAGAGGATCCTGCCCCATGTATTCTCTCGGTTAATTGATCCCAAGGAATTAGTAAGACAACCTTGCTCAACTACATTGGATATTGTTAGCAAAACATATGGTACAGATTCTCTTCTACCTGCTTTGCTCCGATCATTGGATGAACAGCGTTCTCCTAAGGCAAAATTAGCAGTTATTGAGTTTGCAATTGGTTCATTTAACAAGCATGCATCAAATTCTGAAGGGTGTGCTAACAGTGGTATCTTGAAGTTATGGCTTGCCAAGTTGACACCAATGGTCCATGATAAAAATACAAAACTGAAGGAAGCTTCGATAACGTGTATCATATCTGTTTATACCCATTTCGATTCAATAGCTGTATTGAACTTTATTCTTAGCTTATCTGTTGAGGAACAAAATTCATTGAGAAGAGCCCTCAAGCAATATACTCCTCGTATAGAAGTAGACCTGATGAACTTTCTGCAGAACAAGAAAGAGAGACGTGGTAAGTCGTCATATGATCCGTTTGATGTGGTTGGAACATCTTCTGAAGAGGGTTATATTGGAGCATCAAAGAAGAGTCAGTTATTTGGAAGGTATTCTGCTGGTTCTGTTGATAGTGATGGTGGTAGAAAGTGGACTAATCTTACTAGTTCTGTTGATAGTGATGGTGGTAGGAAGTGGAGTTCTCTTAAAGATGCATCCCATATTACAGGCTTTATTGGTCACGTAAAATCTGATGAAGCTCGGGAGCACTTAAATCATAAACTAGAGACCAATTCCAACCCTGATATTCGTACGTCTGATTCTAAAAATGTGAAATATGCAAGTAATTCCGTCACCGATAAGATTGGATCTTGGGCTAGTGGGTTAGAAAATATGGATTGCCCTGCAAGTGCTGAGGTTTCTTCAACACCACATTTGGACATAAATGAATTTGTTGGATCTGATCATCAACAGACCATGGCAGACTTTAGGGTTGAGAATGAGCTTTCATCTGAACTGGCACTTAATCATTCTGAGCTTTCTGCTTTGAACATAAACTCTGAACAACAAGAAGGGCTAAGCATTCCGCAGATTCTTCATTTGGTGAGTTTTGTGCTCTGTGTGCATTATATAAATGATCTCATTTTCAAACTGTCATTCTGCTCACCTCATCATTTCGTACAAGTTTCATTTCTTAATTTTACAAGAGTTTGAAGATCACAATTTGAGTATGCTTTTCTCTGTCCCTTTATCATTTTCCCTCTCCGACTTTTGGGTAGATTTGCAATGGGAATGGCGAAAGCCCTGCAGCAAATAAGCGTGGTGCACTTCAGCAGCTAGTGGAGGCTTCAGTGTGTAATGATCAGGCTATTTGGAGTAAGGTATGTTTGGTTCTTAAATCTTGTTTTCTGTGTATGTAATGGAGTTAAAAAGAAACACAGATCAGAACAGATTCTAAACTGCAGAAATCATTATTAACTATTAAGTTTTGCAGTTTAAATGTGTTCTTGTTTGTAGTACTTTTTTTTTATTTTGAATTTGTCTATGCTTTCTAAATTTTATTATACTTTCAAGAAGTAATTTTATGGTAGTAGTCTAGGTAGAAAATCATAAAAAGATGAATATAGTAGGCCGGATATTCAAATTGTAACAATTTTTATGCTTAAAATTTCTCCTCTTACGGTGTTTTTAAGTCTACAGAGTTTATTTCTTCTTCGTGCTTAACACACTTCCTTGATGTGAATTTAATGACCTTCCTTGATGTAAATTTAATGGCTGTTTACTCTGCAATGTAAAGAACATTAGGCGAGGGATAAAATCAATCAATAATATGGTACACATATAGTGTTTGAGATTATAAAGCTGAACTCTGACATTTGTCTAGATCTTGAGGAAAGAATATGTGATGGAGTGGATGAAGATGGTGCCTTGGACCATGGCTATCTATTTGGCACAGGAGAAATTAACTGGAATATTTGATCAACTTTTTACATGTTACGATTTCAACATAATGAAAGATGTTTGGCATTACGGTTGAAAAATTATAATTTGTCCACTATAATTGCTGTTCTTAATTGTTAGAAATAACGACATTTGTATTAAATAGTACATGGTTTTACTCCATGGAAATTTAATTATTATAAAAAGTGCTGGGGGTCCTGTAATTCATATTGCACCAGTTTTGTGAAACTTGATGCTGGCAATTTTATTCCCAGTGTATTTATTCTTCTTTAGTGATAGACTCCTCGAAAAGAAGCAATAACACCTTCCTTTCTAGTGCTTAAATTATATTGTTTCCTGTTCAATTTTGTAGCATATACAACGAGCGAAGACAGTATACATCCTACAAATGTTTATAATTCTTTTCGTATCTTGCAGTACTTTAACCAGATCTTGACAGCTGTACTTGAAGTGTTGGATGATTCTGATTCATCAATCAGGGAACTGACTTTATCATTAATCGTAGAGATGCTGAAAAATCAGGTCCGTTGTCTATATTCTCGATGGTTGTATACCAGAGTTTCCCAAATGTCTTCCTCTTCTTCGTTTCCATCTTCATGACTTATCTGTAATATTTGCAGAAAGATGCATTAGAGGATTCTGTTGAGATAGTGATTGAAAAACTGCTTCATGTGACAAAAGACGGGGTTCCAAAAGTAAACTCTCTGCTAAAACTATCCTAGTTCTTATTTGGTAATTTTGTCCATGACTTGAGGTATTAACTTTCTAATTCAGGTTTCAGGCATAGCAGAGCATTGCTTGACTATGGTGTTGTCACAATATGATCCATTCAGATGTTTAAGCGTAAGTGCTACTTTTTATAATTTACTTCTAAGATCCCTTAAGCTGATTTTTTTCTTTTTTGTTTCCAATGGTCTGATCATATGCCTTGTGCATTGCAGGTTATTGTTCCTTTATTGGTTACTGAAGATGAGAGAACTCTTGTCACTTGCATAAACTGTTTGACAAAGGTACTACTAATGAAATTTTATTGCTTATGAGATGATACAACTATTGCAGACTGTTTTCTTCTCCTCTCTTGGTTGAGAATGTTCCAATTTTTTTTGTTTTTTTGTTATTGTACTTTGTGGATCGGTGATACCCCACAGTTTTGTAGCACAAAGTTGGTTGAATATTTCTTCTTCTTTTTCCCTTGTCCGTTTTGTATTCAGTAAAACTGGAGGCTATGCTGATTTTAAATGCTGAACCATATCTGTTGTACTAGGAAAGTCATGTTGGGTTCTTTCAGACATAATATCATTTTTCGTTAATCTCAAGTTTCCTTTTCATTATAGTACATGGTCATTTCTGTGACTTCGCTCTCGTCATCGTTATTCTTAACAAATTTGCTACATTTAAAAATTATTTTGCTAGAAAATTATTTTGCTAGCTGCATTTTTAACCAAAATACTTTTTGTCGACATTAGTTGTGACGTTGATAGTGATGCTACTTTTTTCCTGTCTACAGCTTGTGGGTAGGCTCTCGCGTGAGGAACTGATGGGTCAGTTACCATCATTTTTGCCTGCTCTTTTTGATGCATTTGGGAACCAGAGTGCAGATGTTCGAAAGGTAATAGTCATAGATAAATAATATCCTTGAGTCTTTGTTTTAGAGACAGGTTTTACTAGGATGTTTCTTACCAATTTGTAACTTTTTAAATTTTTTTCCCCCTTTTGAGGAAGCCTCTCTCTCCTCTCAGAACATACATGAGATCAAAGTGGACCCCAACTGCTTTTTTGCTTTGTGAAATTTATCTATGCTTACTCCTATTAAATTAGAATTTGATCTCCATTTCTCTGGGTCGCAGACTGTTGTTTTCTGTCTGGTTGACATCTATATCATGCTTGGGAAAGCATTTTTACCGTACTTGGAGGGGCTAAACAGCACACAATTACGGTTGGTAACGATTTATGCAAACCGGATATCACAGGCCAGGACTGGGGCTCCAATAGACGCTACCGAATGATCAGCTGGCTTGGTTTTTGATGTATTTTTTAGTATTGGGTGTTAATTTTGGTCATTCATTCTTTGTGTATCATGTACATGTGTGCAATATCCTGTGAAGGGTGGGTTTTTAATTTTTAATTTTCCAGAAAATCATATATATTCCTATTATTCACTTGGTTTGGGGAAGAGTGCCTGGCTGAAGGAGACAAACTTGTGATGTTGTATGTTTTGTTGTGTGAATAATGAAGTTGTTACAATGGGATAATTCACTGCAATTTTCTGTGAAGTAAATTGGTTTCCAATGTTGGAAAATTTGGCCTGAGTCGATGCTTGTTTGGTACGTTAGATGGGAAGAAGGGTAATTGACAAACTTTTCATGTCTCTCTATAATCCTGTCTAAGCAGCATTTTCTAGTAGGGAGGCGTTTAAGTGTTAGAACTTCTACTTCTGATTATACTATTTTTTACAAGCATCTGTTTGTGGAAATATTAATGGTTCTAAATTCTATTGTTGCAATGATTTTCATTTTGGCAGAAACTGTGAAGTAAGGCATAGTATGTAAATCAAGTTGTGAGATTGCATTCATTATCAATATTTTATATATATTCGTTCGTGCATTCTTGAAACTATTTGGATTGAGTAAATATGTATTGCTATTGCAGTGGAATCACTGATGTATCTGCCTTTGAATCCAATGCACGGGGTTGGGGTTGGGGTTGGGGTTGGGGCTTGGTGAATTGAGGAGATGAATATTTTTGGTCAATTGCCAGATTTTATTTTTATTTTTATTTTTAATGGAAATCCGTGGAGGTTCTTTTGGCGTGCATTTATTAAATGTTTGAGATCGTGTTGTACAGTTTTGATTTGGAATTTTGGATGCAAATTTTTACTTTTTAATTATTAAAGGTTAAAAGATCAATTTTGTCCTTTTAAAAATTGGTCAAATTATGATCAAATGTTGATATTTGATCAACTGAAGAATTTTTTTTTTTCGGGAAACCATTCAGAAGTTCATCTGTCCCCGCACAGTTTTGAAAAGTTGTGACATCCGATGCTACGATTTAAATGTTTGGGTAAAATTTGCATATTTTTTTAAAAGGTTTGGATTCTCCACTGCAATTATCCAAATAATGCATGTTTGAGAAGTGATTAAATTAAAATTTAAGGTATTATAAATTGTGGATTCTATTATGGGAAAATTTCAATTTCACAAGTAAGAGGATAACTATAGCCCATTTCAAAAAAAGAAAACAAGTTTGGAATTTCAAAAATCAGATTTTTATTAAAATTTATTTATGATTTAATTAATTCATTATATATTTAATTAATTAAATATATTAAGGTCATAGATATATACAATTTTGTCACAGATTCACAATTTTATTAATCATGTATTAATTTTCAGTCACAAAATAGAATTTTTATGTCACAAATTATTTTACGATCACAATTCAAAAACTTTGTAGGTCACAATTTGTTCATCGATCACCAATTAATAGGTCACATATTTTTCTTTGTTCACAAATCAAAAATTTTATAAGTTACGATTTATTTTATGGTCACAATTCAAAAATTTTATAGGTCACAACTTTTTTATCGATCAGAGATAAAAAAAAATTTGTAGGTCACGAATTATTTCGAGATTACAAATCAATAATTTTTTAGGTCGCCGATTATTTTATGGTCACAAATCAAAAAATTAAAGGTTGCACTTATCTATCAGTCATATATTTTCAAATTTATTGGTCGTAGATTAATTTTTAGTCACAATTTGTCGAATTTTAATATCACGGTTAGTCCAAATAGTTGGTCTCAGACACCAAACACCCCACCACCGATCTTGGTCACAAATCACACCACGGATTTAAACAATTGTTGCCCGCACCACCACCACCACCATAAAAAAAAAAAACACCGCCTCAGCTACCTACAAGCTGGCACCACCTTACCGTCACACTCTTGTCGCTGCCACCACCTCAAACAAATCAGCCAATCGCAAATTTTTTTTTATTACAATCACCACTAGGACCACAGATCGGGACAACACCATCGCATCCACAGCACCATAACCGCACCACCACCACCACCACCTCACCGACATCGCCATCGTCAGCACCACCACCAACTACCCCAAAAACTCCCAACACCCAGTACTCCAGATTTTCACCTCATTTTCCACCACCACCACCACCACCAGCAACGGCGCACACACCCACCACCACCACCGCCCAAAAACCATCGTAAACGACACCACCAACGCCTAAAAACTAGATCGTCCAAAAATCGACGATGATAGCTGCACTCTGAGCACATCAACGACTACATCGCCGTTGATGCAGCGGTGATGACGCGCCGCTGCAGCAACGTCGTTAAAAAGGACATCGCCGCTTAGATCGCATCGATGACAACATTCACTTCGTGGTTGCAGACGACTCTCGCGGTTGCAGCTGCTCTCCTTGCAACATCCACCATCACCGGTGGAGATATAGAGGAGATGGAATAGGTGGAGAGAGGAGAGAGGACGCCGACATGTGAGAGAAAGTGATAGGTATTGAGAGTTGTAGAGAGAAAAATGAGACTAATTAGGATTTATGATGAATTTTGGTTGTATTAATAATATTAAATATTTAGTGTGTTGAGGTTTCAAAATATATAGAAATTACGTAGTTTTCCAACTTTATCACGCCTAAATCAGTGAAAGATTCTGTTACAATATATATTATCAATATATCTTTTAAATATATATATATTTATGTTGTATCTAATTAAAAAATATCTGACTTTTGAAAATTGAAAATTCAAATCTGATTTTAGAATATAGATTTTGAAAAGTAGGGAAGGGTATAATTACCACTTCTATTACATGTGTAGCCATAATAAGTGGATAATTGGGGTTTCTATGAAAAGTTTGATAAAAAGTATTTTTACTCGAAGTGATTAAATCCATAATCACCCTCCTAACGTCTTGATTTCATTTTTTGTGTTTTCGAAATATTCAAGTACTAATAATAGATCAAGGTAAGAAACTGAACAATTATAGTTCACAAATGTACTAGGAACATGTTTTTGGATACAATAATATTTAATAAATATTATATTAAAAAAAATCACAATGTACCATAAAAGATTAATAGATTAACCAAGTATAGGTACCACCACGTAAGTCTTGAAGACTAGAAATAGTTGTAGAGCTTAAAGTTGTAAAATGATATTTAAAGCCATGTTTGACGCATATTGTTTCAAAATATATTCTTTCAAAACTCATTTTCAACCGCACATTCTTTAATAAAATAATATTTTACATCACATCAATAACTTTTCATTACTTTTTAACTACATATTTTCTATCATATCACTATTTAAAATATTTTTTTCTCAATAATATCCATCAAACACCCCCGTATAACAAAATTAGTATGATTATATGGTACTTATTTCTCTTTCGCAAATAAGCTAGTTAAGATTGCTTATCTTATTAAACAACTATTTGATCATCAACTATTCATCTAGAGTGATTATCATCACCAGTTTGTAATAGTGAGACAATGCCTCATTGTTCAATAAAGTTTGGATGCATTTTTCTTCATTGAATAATAAGATAGTGTCACTACCACGCTAATTGTTGTGAAAAGTGGAGATAATACCGGATTAAATTAATACCAAATTGTTGGAGAAAATAAAAGATTATAGCCACAATATGAAATGATTGGTCACAAAAACACAAGAATAAAATAATTTGTAAAGAATGAAGATTTTATTATAATATTGAGAAAGAATACAAATATTTTGTGTTTACAATATTTCTTACTTCTTACTAAATTATAAAGAAGAGCCAATTATATATAGGAAACAAATAGGAGACGTTCAAATCTTAATGTAGAGTTGTAGTTGAAATAGAATGAAACTACATTAAAAAGAATTAGGAGACAAAAAAAAAGACTATTGCAGTACTGCAGTGCCGGCTCGCTGTTTTAATATACAGCTATCAGCGCATGATTTTTCTTCGCTATAAGTGATGGTTGTTTTCAATAAAGAATTGGAGGTGTCGCCCTCCTTCATTTGTTTTAAAAAAAATTCAACACAAATTCCAACTTCAAATTAGACTTTCAAGTAGAATTTCAACTAGGGTTTGGCCGAGTAAACTTGAATAGGATTCAACAATAATATTCCAATAGAATTCTTTTTAATATACACTTTAATTAGAACACTCATTTATCTTCAACAAAAAATTCGGGTCACATTTAAATTCTAACAATCTCCACATTGACACGAATTCCACAGTAATGAACAAAATTTCATAGAAAAATTTCTCCACTTGGAGACAAATCCACTACAAAGAATAAACTTGAACTTTTCAATGAAAAACACAAACGAACTTTTTCATCAAAAAAATTTCCAACTGAAATAGTATCCTACCTTATTACCCCAATTAGGGGCAAAAGTGATCTATTGATCACTAAACAAGGCTTCTAAGTCCTATAATAGAATAACATTGGAATGCATCAAAAGAATAATCTTGGTTAGAATCAACACCCTTAATTGTATTCAAACCATCGACTGAATTAGCAGAATTATACTTATGTGGAATCTTATAGCCAAAAATGGGTATGTTACTAACAATTGAATATAATGATACTATCAATGATGGTGGCAAGACGAATTTACTCATAATTTCTAAATTTAACTGAGATGCATTATTTAAATAAGACCTTAAATTAGACTCCAACGGTACAGAATCCAACTTTAATTCCACCCGAGTTCTTAAAATATGCTGATTACTCAAAGATTTTGTATAACACTGCAAGATATATAAATTGAATTTTCTATGTTCCCTTTAATAAAATGCGATTTCCTTTACTAGCATTCAGGACTCCACCATCAACAGTATTCCTATACCCTTTTGAATCAATAGTACTTAAAGAAATAAGATTTCTCTTCAAATCTAGAACGTGTCTCACTGCGTCAAGTGTTATAACCGTTCCATCAAACATCTTTATTCTGACCCGACCAATACCAGCTATTCGAATAAGGTTTATTGTTATCGGTTATCACAATACCTTTTGAAACTTTTTTATATGTTGAAAACAAATCCTGATTATGAGCCATATGAAAAGTGTAAAATGTGTCAAAAATTCATACCTCGTCAGGTTTGGAGTTGTAATCAGATATAAGTAAAAACTCTCCATCACTATTAGGATTTTCTGTAATATTTGTTTCCCTTGAAATTTTTGATTATTGATTTGCATTCAATTTTGATTTATTCTGCAATTTATAACAATCGTTTATCAAGTACCCAATTTTCTTACAATAATTACAAAATTTGAAGTTAGATTTTGACATGTCCCTTAAACAACCACCATCAACAATAAGTCTATCTCTATGACCCTCAGATGCAACAAGATACTATATCATCTCCTTTGAATATCTCATAAACTTTTTCGATGATGAGAGTATCATGATTATATAAAATTGTGTTTTAAAAGAAATGTATGAAGCGGGCAATGAACACAATAAAATCAATCCCAAATTTTCTTCATCATATTTGACCTCCAGGTCTCCAAATCAGCAATGATTTCCTTCAAAGTAGCTAGATGATCATCAAGAGATATACATTATGTCATGCGATGAGAATATAGACGTTGCTTCGGATACAATTTGCTAGTAAGTCCCTTCGTCATGCATAATTGCTCAAAATTTAACCATAATATAGCGGTCGACTTCTCCTTCAAAACATCCTGAAAAATATTATTTGAAAGATGAAGATGTGTCAAATCCAAACAACGCGTCGTCCAAATCTATCTGAGCGAATATTGCTCGCATCTTTAACTGTCACAAAGAGAATCTTATATTGCAATCCAATAGTGGAATAACATACTTCATTGTTGTCATCATGAATGATCAAGTTGGGCTATTAACTTGATTAAAATCTCGATCTTCCCAAGAATTTCAACACCAAAAGCTCTGATACCATTTTGTTGTGAAAAGAGGAGATGATACCAGATTAAATTAATATCAAATTGTTGGAGAAAATAAGAGATAGTCACGGTATGAAGTAATTGTTCACAAGAACAAAATAATTTGCAGAGAATTGAAATTTTATTATAATATGAAGAAAGAATATAAAGATTTCGTGTTTACAATTTTTCTAAGTTCTTAATAAATCATAATGAACAGCCAACTATATATAGAAAACACATAGGGGATTTTCAAACCTTAATAGTAGAGTTGTGTTGAAATAGAATGCAAGAAACAACATTAAAAACGAAATAGGAAACAAAAAAAAGTACTATGGCGCTGCGGCACTGGCTCACTGTTTTAATATACAGCTGTAGGCGCCTAGAGCCTAGGCGAGGGGCCCCATCCTCGACCTAAATAGCTTTCAAAGATGCTTTTCTTCATTTCAAATTCCTCTTCAAATTCAACACGAATTCCAACACCCAGTTGAACTTTCAAGTAAAACTTCAACTATAATTCGGCAAGTAAACTTGAATGTAATTCAACAACAGCATTTCAAATAGAACTTTTCTTAATGTGCACTTTAATTAGAATTCTCAATTATTAATTATTTTCAACAAAGAATTTGAGCCATACCCAAATTTTAATACTAATAATGATTATCACACTAAAGAAATAATATTATTTTATCTCATCGCTTAGTCTTCTTTTAATTCAATGCCATCCCATTCAGTCCGAAATGTTTGTACTACGTTGATGTCCAAATCTAACAAGGCTCGGAGTCAAGAAACCTAAAACTAGTTGGCCAAGTTGATTATCCGAATGAACCACCCCAGGAAGTTAGGGGCATCAATCATAGTATTTGATACATACAAATAATTAGAAAGGTGAGTTTAGCTGCCATTTTGGTGAATCCCAAAATTAATGGCCTAGAATATTTTGATTTATTTCTAAACACTATTCATTTCATGTAACTACATCGAAATAATCTAGACTAGCATGTTTGCCCCGTCCCCGTCTCGTCGTGCTTCCCAAATATTCTCAACGGGATGGGACTTATAACGGCCATCCCAATTTTACCATTCCGCTACATCGGCATCCCTATATACAAACATAACCTCATAACTATATCTTAAGATGGTTGGATGGTTTCAAGTTAGTGAAAGATTACCCAATTGCATGCTTGATGGGACGTGGATAGATTATTTGGAGACGGACAACAAAGAGTGATAGATTTTTCTCAATTTAAGAAAAAGCCAACTTCAACATTTAATTTGAAGCTGGACTAATTTACATGCACATTTTGTATCTATATTTGAGATTCATTCAATACGTGATACTATTGTATTTGTGTATCTTAGAACATCTCCAAGAAATTATTTAAACATGAGATGTTCTTTATTTTAAAAAGTCAACATTTAAAATCATACTCCAAGAGACTTTTTAAATTAACATTTTAATTTAGAGAGTGAGTTTGACTCTTCAAATTTGGAGAGTCAAACTCACTCTTTATAATTAAATGCATTCAAAGTGTTTCAATTTTCAATGTAGGAAAACAATAAAATAATCTAAAGAAAAGCTAGTTAAAATAAAAGATAAAGAAAAATAATAAATATTTTTTGGGAGTAGTAAAATTAAGTGTTAAATATAAAGAGCTTATTGGAGTATTTCTAATTTAGAGAGTGAGTTTAACTCTTCAAATTTGGAGAGTCAAACTCACTCTTTATAATTAAATGCATTCAAAGTGTTTCAATTTTCAATGTAGGAAAACAATAAAATAATCTAAAGAAAAACTAGTTAAAATAAAAGATAAAGAAAAATAATAAATATTTTTTGGGAGTAGTAAAATTAAGTGTCAAATATAAAGAGTTTGTTGGAGTATATTAAAATTTTAACTCTTTAAATTTATAAATGCTCTTCAAATGATAGAATATGCTCTTTAAAAATAGAGAGTCTCTTGGAGATGCTTTTATTAAACGAGATTGCACTTGCAAAGCATGTTGAAAGACCCCAATGGCTCCAAATTCGAGCACAGTTAATTTAATTTATATTTAAAGTGAATTAATTGCTTATAAAAATGTGCATATTCACAATTATAAGTAAACCTAATTTTAATTGAAAGAGACAGTTAACTGTGGGTTACCAGCTTACATTAGTCACTAATCCAAGTAATAATTGAAACTTTGCACAAAAATTATAATAGTAATAATAATAATAATCAGATCATGGAATAAATTCAACCGAACATATGCTTATTATTAATAATAATATTTCTTATTTTTTTGAAATTTCTTCGATATCCAATTTGAATTATACTAAAACGAGAATCAATAGTATCTATAAACTTGTAAAAAATAGTTCGTAGTGTCACGCCTTTTTTAGAATCAACTAATTGTATCACCATTTCTATATATACCAGTTAATATATGCCCGACCAAAATATAATAAGTTGGGTCCATAATCTCAATCTTTTAGTTTGGTTGTATTATTGACCCCAATCAACCATTTCAATGCAATATACAACTAAGATGGCTAGTTTTAATTAAAAAGACGACTATACATTCTTCTAGTGATTTAAATAAAAAACAAATAGTGCAGAAAATAAAATAGAGAAGAGATGGAAACAAGGGTTGGGGCAAGGGGTTGAAACCGAGGGGATAGATTACTTTCTATTTTCTCTTTTATTTAATTTTTATTTGTGTTTACTTACTTTTACCCTCCCAAAGAGTTCTTGTAGTCTACACATGCCATTTTAACTGTAAATTGGACGAAAAGTNGAGGGGATAGATTACTTTCTATTTTCTCTTTTATTTAATTTTTATTTGTGTTTACTTACTTTTACCCTCCCAAAGAGTTCTTGTAGTCTACACATGCCATTTTAACTGTAAATTGGACGAAAAGTATATACTAAAACCATTGGTGAATAAAAGAGAAATGTTAAAAATTTAAGAGCTTGTTTGACAATTATTATTGTAGAAAAAAGAGTTTGAATAGTGATTTTTAGGAGAATGTTTGGTTAAAAAGTAGAAAATTTTTTTTGGTATACGTGTAGAATATTTTATTTTATAAATGTGTGGTTGAAAATGATAAAATAAATTAATGGTTGTCAAATATGTACTAAATATCTCGTGCAAAAGTTGATCACCAACTTCGTGTAACTACAATAAGTTGGAGAGATGAGCGCAAAAATTGTTGGAAATGATTGTTCAAAATGATAAAATTGAGTTTGAAATGAAAAAATGGTACCATAAGCCAAATTCTTGGCCTATGCGGTCGCATGGCCCTTAACAAGGATTAAAATCCTTGTATCGAGCTCTTCTATGCGACCACACATAGAGTAAATTTTAAAATTCCTATATCGAGCTCTTTTATGCGACCGCATAGAATTGTTTTATGCGGTCGTATAGATTAAATTTGTGGTTTTTTTTAATGTTTTATAGCCGTTGTGATTTTGAATTTAGTGGCTTTCCATTATTTTTTAGTACCATTTCGTACCAAACATCTTAGAGCTATAAATAAGTGATCCTTGTTCTAGGGAAAGGGGTTACAAAACATTATTAAATCATATATCATTCCAAAGCAATAGAAATTCATTCTTTTCTTCTCCATATTCAATTTTCCTCTTGTGTTCTCAAAGTTTGGGTGGAATTACATGTTGTGCTTTGGTGTAATTCTGCAATAAGGCTTAATTATTCCTACAAACCGTTTGTAGGAAACCCTTAAGCATCTCAATCTTTCCGGAGAGGGGACAAATTTAGTTTGAGGATAGCGATCACGCGTTCGGGCTTTTGGTGTTCATTTTATCAAGTTTGATCCTGGTTTTGTTCGTGTTTGTTGATTTCGTTGCTGCAATTTTTGGTGTGTTTCTTCTCCAACTCTGATGCATCTCCGACAAACCCAAACTAAAGTCCTACGATGGAGAGTGAAACAACAATGACGACAATTAAATTGATGAATCAGGATTTGGTTCGCTTGGATCGTTTCGATGGTACAAACTTCACATGGTGGCAAGACAAGTTGAAATTCCTACTAACAGCATTGAAGATATTTTATATTCTTGATCCGGATTTGACGCCATTATTGGAATCATCAAGTGGTGAAACCGAAGCAATCAAAGCAGAAAGGAGATTTGGAACACCCTATAGAGTAAGTACAAAGCGAAAGATGAAGGAACCAAGAAATTTTTGATTTCGAAATATTTTGACTTTAAATTTCTTGA
>CAIGRN010090385.1:0-35380 GCA_903798345.1 Fraxinus anomala | reverse complement strand
CAATTTTTCAGAATATCAAAAAGAATACATTTTCAACAATTTCAAAATGAATACTCAAAACACAAAATCCAAAATGAATTCAAAACTCAAAACACAAAACTGAAACACAAAGAGAACAGCACCTTAGCTTTCATAAATCAGTATTGTTGATAGATACCTTGAAATACTAATGACTAAATCATTCCCTGTTTTTTCAAGTATGTTCTCTTCATATGTTACAAGTGGACGACGAGCTTGTGCTTCTTTTGTAATTTTAGAAGTAGCTTTTGGCTTTTTTAAACCCTATCAAACGAGCCCTAACTCTATAAATATTAAAATACGTCATTCTTAGGTACAACAAAACTAGAAACAAATATGGAATTCGTAGCAGTATTAATGATGTCTATTCAATTTTCAAACAACAAAATCTCAGGGTACAAATTAAATTGCCACAACCATTGAGTCAAGTTGAACTTATCACATACAAATCTGATCCACAAAAAAATTAAAATTATAAACCATTCTGTAAGTACATATCATACAAGTAACGAGCTTTGGAATATCATAACAACTAGTAAATCTATAAAACCCAACAAATATTTGAACTACAAATAAGAAATGGCAGGTTCAGAGCCCTCCCTCTTGTAGCCCGTGAGGATCTGATTTGGTAAGAACTTGAGCAAGTACAAAAATATTAGTTCCATTTCAAATTTCATTGCCGGGATACGAACCAGGGTATTGGGGTTTGCATCCTTGGTTTATGAGATCGAAGGACAGATCCCTGAGCTGATGGTCGCCACTGCAACTGTTCAAAACAAGAGAGTAACCACTCAAGTGTGTATCCTTCAGACATTAATCCATGCTCATTCTTGAGTTGTTTTTTACCCTTTTCACTATTTCCAAATCCTGAATCATTAGCTATATCTGTTTCTGCAATAGTCACCAAAACGCTGCATCTCATAAACATCATACAGTGAAGAATATGTTCCCAGATAAAAGTCCCAAACTAAAAGTGCCAGATCGACACAAGTTGCACAACTACAATACCAGTCTTCATATCGATAGGGGTCAACAAACTAGAAGTGTGTGCTTCTGTTGGCACAAGCTGAAAGTTTTGTTACTATGCAAGTAATTGGGTTGCAACAGCATCCAAAGTAACCATTTTCCATTCTCACCCCCAAACACTCAGACGTGAACCATAACAAAAAAGTTTTTGAGTTACGATGTTAACAGCAACAATATTGAAAACTAGCATGCAAGATAAATATTCCATTTGTAACGATAGTAAATGTCATTGTCAAACATAGGAATGCGTACAAATACATTAGCACCTACATATTATGCTGTTCAATACGCGATCACGTATTGCGGGTTAACTATAGTAAACTGTATAAGGGAAGAAGAGTCTTGATTATGGACTTGCAATTTAATGATGAATTAATGTAAAGGCTTTTTTTTCTTCTGGAACGTCAGTCTTCAACATTTGGTTAAGTTCAATCAACCTTGACCAAGCACCAACTAGATTGAAGCAATATAATTTTATCGTCATGTCCTTGACCTACTAATTATTATGTTGTCCCTTAGTGAACTAATATCCGTATTCTAGAAAAATAAAAGCTCAACAGTTAACACCCTCACATATTTCATCATCGCATTCCAACCATCCTTCAATCACTAATTCAAACTATGTGATCACCGAACATATTTGTATTGGGAATTCAATTTCATATAGATGTCTTAATGGTCTTGGCTTTAATGATCGGAAGCATTAGATCAACTCAATGGGATACAATCTTGTCTTTAGCACAAATATTCCAAGCATATAAACTCATCACCGAAGATAATAATTTATAGGCGCATGTACATAAATGATGAAGAGGTTGGTTACCACTTTAAGTTACTCCACACAAGGATATCCTATTTTATTTGGTTAGGGTTTTGCAACAAACCAATTATAAGCTGAAATATCAACTGAATTTGGATAATATACAAGCAAAAGTTTACAAGTTTTAATAAATGTTGCATTTGTGATGGTTTCTGAATCGATTCGTTTCCACTGGAGACTGGAAACTAGCCAGACCAAATTGATTTTCTGGGACAGTTTTGATCTAATTATTATAGAACCAATATACATGGTTTTGCTTTTAGTTCTGATATAGAACAGAACCACGATAACCTCTAATGATGAAAATGTACCTCCACATCCCATACTAACCAACTAAGATATAAATATCCTTTTTAATAGTACATATGCAGCCCTACTCAAGCCTAGCACGTTCAGACATCAACAGTTCAACCAGTATACAATTCAACAGAAATGAAAAAAGATCGCAGAATCATATCAAAGACAAGTCCATTCGTATTTCAAGGCTTAATATGGAGACATGGAATCAACCAGGACCTATTAGCTATTAGCACCAAGATAAGCACCAATAACAGATGCAAATAACTGTAAAAAAATTGGTCATAGAGATACATACACTTCTTATATTTCTGGCTTCCAGGCCGTAAGTTTTCAGCTAAACTGACCTGGAGAAACTCTCAAGATATAGGAAAATTGACAAAGACGACCGAAGCAGACTCTCCATCATTCCCACAGCCGAAAAAAAAAAAGGATTCTCAAAAGCACCAACTGAAAACCTACAAAACAAAATGAGAACCATGATAAAGATATATCCTTTAAGCTCATTCTCTGCATGCACTAAGTGTTCTATAGCACATGTATTTTACAATCAGCCTAAGGAATGTTTTGGCTTTTTTCAACAAAGGCTCATCTGAATCCACAAACAATCTCTTCCTTGCCTTTGATATGGATTTCAAGCGCTCAACACTTGAGTGACAATGAATTAAGCTGCCAAGTCCTTTCATACTTTGATTGCCCACTGAACTAACCTCAGGATGGGCATATGATATTGGCTCGGTTGAAGGTATATCCTCTTCAATATGGGAATTTTCATCAGCCAATATCGAATCCAAATTAGCCTCACATTCCACTTGTGATTCTTTTTGTTTCTCGTAAGACTTCTTCTTCTTAGTTGATTTAAAATCATCCAAATCAATAAATTTAAACGTGGCAGCATTAGCATTAGCATTAGCATTAGCATTAGCCAACATACTTTGCGAAAAGTATTTGTCAGATTCTGCCTCAGAAACTTTATGCAGTTTATTTGACTCCAGCAACTAAGACATCAATTCATACCTAGAATTCAAAGTTACCACTGAAACAAATGCAAGTTCCCTAAACTTGGACATGACAGAAACCATACAACCAACATCATCATCATCCATAACACAATCCTGATCCCATAAAGCAAGTTCCTTGTGCTGTTCCAGCAACAATATTGAACTTTCACCATATGAGTTTCTAGCCCCCAAACTCCTTTCTTCTTCTCCGGGCATCGGGGGTAGGGAATTTTGAAAATTCATAACGCCGAGTATGGGAGTGTGTGTATGCTGCTTTTCACTTACCTCTTAGCCTTGATCAGACAGTGAATCGTCTTCATAACACACGCTGCAACAGGGAGGAGTCGTGGTATGATCATTCTTGTCAAGGGAAAGTTCACCGAACGATAGTTGAGAATCTTGCACGGAATTGAGGGGCGACTGTGAATATTCAAGGGAAGACGAACGGCCTTGTTGTTGGTTATTGAGGCTATTTAATGGGGTTGGGTCAAAGTAGAGATAGTAGGAAAGAAGGTGTTGAGGAATAGGGCCAAAGAGGCTATATTCTACGCGACAGCGCTCGGCGGCATACGGGTGGGGCTGTGGAGGCGATTTGAGGAGTTGAAAGAAGGGGACTTTGCAGAGGCGCCAAATAGATTCATACGGATCGCCTACATAAGAATCCATTCTGCATCAACTTTAATCATACAGTGAATCACACAGTAGGAATCTTGTTTGGCGTGGCCGTGGCGGTGGCGGTGGCGGTGGACGGACTGACGGTTGGCTTATGTATACATACGAGGGGTAAAAAGAAGATGTGTTCATGGGAAGTTCATGAGCGGTGTTTTAAATTTTTTTCACAGGCAATCAATTGCATATTAATTAATTATTTTAGACAGTTACTTCTCTATTTCATCTGGTTTTTTGGACAACAAGTACTTGTGTATCAATTAATTTTGTGGCATCAACATGCAGGAAACTGGAGGGCAAACAATTCTGTTCCACTGCAAGGTAAATGATAAAGATCCTCAAAAATTACTCATCAGCGCGATGAAGGACGATAAGCGTACACTATGTTAAACAAACACGAAAACTTTGTGTCATCAGTCCTACATTATTATAGAACAACAGGCCTCAAAGCTGAGACAAAAGCTTTCTCTACATTGGAGGCTTAACTAGGAAGTAAGATGAGTATAAACCCGTTACTACCACAAATACAACGAACCTGCTCATATGCCTTCTATAAGAGGTGATGTGGAACCCTTTGTTCCTAGTTGAACTACATAAAAGCCAGAAGACACTAGTTCCACGACAGGAAATTTACTATACAGTCACACATTCATTTCATAGTTTTCATATTATCATTATTTTGCTTTATCTCCATCTCCGCCAGCATCAGCACCAGAGGCTTGACCCTCGAGTTTATCTTGGGGAGTTCCTCCACATACATCATTTACCCCAGAATTTGAAGTAGGGATACCGCTGCCTCCAAGAGTAGCGTCATTGTGTGTGGTTTGTGCACAGTTGATGGCACCACTGGGCCGTAAAACCATTTGTGCTTGCATGGCTTGTTGGGTAAGATGCTGCTGTTGATCTTGAATTGGATGTGGATTGTTGAACTGTAAGGTTGCTCTTGGGGGGAAGATACCTGGCTGCTGAGCCATGGCTGTAGCCCGAGGATGCTGCATATAGAACCCTCCTTGTTGCATTGCTGGATGTGGAGACATCTGTATGTGCTAACATGTGATTAAGAGCTTGTTTGATAGTGGCTCGACGAAATGTGGGGATAAAAAGTATATTTGACCGGTTTAAATTAAAATTTAATCTTTGCCAGACAGTAAGCAAGACATCTGCATAATCATTAGTAAACTGAACTGAGGCTGGCTGAATTCAAATACCTGGTGAGCCATTGATGGTGTCTGCGGTTGGGCATCAGCAATTGCAGCCAAATACATCAAATTCTTTTGAAGTTGAGCCTGGTACCTGATCATCCAGAATCAACGTGTTTGAAGTAAAAACATATATGTCAATAATGTTTTTAAATAAACTAATAAAAATCATAGCCATAAACATGGGAGGTTATATGAATCAGTTCAGCAGTTATGCTCTACAGAGAGCCATGTCTATGCTGAACCAAGGATCAAGAGCCAATGACATCGCTAATGGGCATGCTTTATAAATTTGTTTGTGTAAATATTGGAACGGTAATGACTAAGAATGCAAGTGTCAATTTGTAATTATGGTTATAACAATTTGTAGCATATTAACAAGCAATTTAATATCTTGACCACCATGGATCCAGTTACTTTTAAGAACAAGAGTACCAAAGTCACTAGTCACCTCGTCTCCAACAAGAACATTGAAAGAAAATAAAAAATTGTGGATGAACATCTACACACAAACAAGTTTAGCAGTTATCATTAGATAATGCCACCAAACTAAAACAGATGATGGCCCAGTTACAGTATGTATTTTGTCCCTATATATAAGTAAACCATAGATGAACAAATTCTCTGAGAAATATCTGAATGATATACATCTCTCTTTGACAAGAAATAACATTAGCTATCATTTAGCAATATCTAAAAACATTTTTCAAAACAAAAGGTGTCATAATGGAAAGCACACTAATGCTATAGAGGAAGAGAGAAAACAACTTACTGAGCACATTCAGCAAGTTTGCCAAGATTTTGATTGTCCATAATTGCCAAGATCAGTTTCTTGTTCTCATCAAGGTACTGCACCATACATTGGAAACGACATTACACATCATAATACAAATTCTACTGCAATATCTGATGGTAGAAACTGCCAAGTGTGATTAGCATCCAGATAGTATGATCATTTTTTTTGTAAAGTTAAATGCATATTATATAAAAAATGAGATCATCCACACTTGCAATTTTGTCGGTGATGACTAGTTCATTCTTGGATAACCAGTTCATTAGCAAACAAATTGATAATTATGGTCAGCCATTAAATCAAGATGGGAAGGTCTCTAAGTTCACCTAAGCTAAAATACCGCTCTCAAGCGATGAAAAATTTTCAGACCGACTAAAATAGACCTTTAGATAGTGGAAATAATTTCGGAATGCAAACTTCTGTTAGGTGAATTTTTAATGCTGTAGCAAGTTGGAATTAACATATCTTCCACCAATCATTACTCCTGTCTCAAAGGTCATAACTTTTCTAGCTTCTCCATATAATTTTCTGTTGGAGAAGGGAATGGAAAGAGAGTCTTTAGAGTGATGTTCTCATGAGTAACATAGCTAATCCTGGTACCTGGAACTGCTCGACCGGCGACTGTCCAATGGTACACCCACTCAAAGAAACAGTCCTTCAACATGAATTTCAAAGGCCATTGCAAATTTTGGTAGGCAGTTGTATGCAGTGAGGTTGTGCCAGGAATGAGTAATTTGTTGGCCTTATGACAAGGGTCATTATGCTACCAGGCAATGGAAAAGTGAGGACAAAAGATGACTTTAATCCCCAATATCACCTTACATAAGCATTGGCTAGCATGAAGTCGACCTAAATTTACTTTTCAAAAAAAAAAGTCGACCTAAATTTGGACCTTACCAATTGCAGGTTCATATCTACAAACTTAAAGCTTTAACAACAGACAGATAGTCCTTGTATTTGTAAGGTTAGGCTATTCGTGCATGCAAGCCTCGTTAGCATCATGAAGTAACTAATTGCAGTCAACACTCGTGATATGAAGTCTTCTCAAGGTAACTGAGCTGTCATTGATATTCTAAGTCAATTGATAAAGAAAGTGAACCCACAAATCAAAAAGGATTCCAGTGAACCAACACTTTTCCAAGTGATAAATAGCACAACTGGAACTAAGTTAAAATGAGCAAGATCTAGTCAAGCAAGATGCCAAAAGATCGAGAGTAGCCGGAAATGATACTTTTGTCTCTCATAGAAGGTCACAGTGCAGGAAGTAGTTTAAAAGTCAATCTTGGATAAATACATGAAGTGTGTACGATAAAACTTGTAAGGAATTATACGCCTTTATAGATGAATAAGTAAAGATTCATTGGATTACATAAATCATTATTCATCCTGAACAAATATAAGGTGCCATTCTGATTTTGTAACAAATAGAATATTCAATCAATTGAACAAACTACAAGCACATGTACCCTTCCAACTACTATTAAACCACGGTTATTTTCCATACAGCTTGAAGTAGTAATTCCACTATCCACCCTGTCGAATCAGTAATTAGCGAAGATTTATGATACACAGGCCAGATTACTAAATAGTAAATCAACCCCATACAGAAAAAAGATAATCAGTCTAGCATTATTACATACAAACATATTCCAATAAAGAGCATGCCAAAGTTCCTCATCAATTTACAGAAATAAATAAACCGAACACAAATACCTTCTGAATCTGCTCAGTAGTAATGTTAGCAGGTGGAAATGAAGACATAACTGGGAACATCTGCCCCGGTTGCTGCATCTCTACACCTCTCCTGTTGAATTAAAAAAATATGATCCATCAACAATAAAAATGCACAAGAAACCCACCAAGATAAAAACAAAACAGCCCTTTTAATCGGCAAGAATTTCATACAATTAATATGAAACGGACAAAACGAATTGATTTAAGTTCACTTATGGAATTTCAAACGAGAACAAGTGGTAGTGTTTTAACCTGCTTAAGAGTAAGTGGGGTTGTTGACTTGTGAGTGTCTTCAGAGGTTTTGATGGGGAGAGAATGAACTGAAACTGGAATTGAATTGGGATTTACCTTTTAGGGGAAGAACATTTTTACTTGTGGAATTTAGGCAGCACTGATCCAATCCTCCATTTTATTTTTTTATTTTTATGTTTTCCTCTGTCGGGTGTTGGAGTCACTCACGAGTCACGTGTTCGTACATAGTCCCACTTGCGACAGCCAAAATTCAACTACAAGCTTTAGCCCCCCACATTCTCGTGCAAATACATTTTTTAATAAAATAATATTAATTTTTTAATCGTATATTTCACATCAAATTACTATTTAAAAATGTATTCTTCACTCAATAATGCGCATCAAACGCGACCTTATTTTAACAAATAGACACGTGACATTGAATTTCTCTTTTATCGAAGAATGTCCTCATTTATTTTTTATAATTTACCTTCGTCATTTTTCACAATCTTTTTTTGTATATATGGCCACAATTAACGCAATCCACGTCCCTATTTGAAATGGTCTTGTCTCCACTCTCATTTTAGTGTAAAATAACTCACATTGTTGTAATGAATATATTTTTAGCATTTGAGATTTGTTGTCTCCGTTTAATTGTCATCTTACTAATTGTGAACACCTCAAAACATTAACTCTTGTAGTAGAAAAATGTCAACCATGCACTATACAACTGATATCACATTTCAATCAATATTTTCTCATTTGTAACAAGGTTTGAAATGTCAAAGTATCAACTATTTAGTGCATATTTTAATTTTATTTAAAACAAGACGTGGTTAACATGAGAGGACAACAAATCTATACTCCCTTTCTTAAATGTACATTTTTTCCCTCTCGAACACCATCAAAGTCTCGTGCAAAATTTGTTAGCAAAATTTGTTATTCCTATGTTTTTTTTTTTTTTTTTGTTTATAAACCGTTTATATTATAAATAAATAAAATTGAGTGATGAATACTATTTGTAAATCCAATAAATTATATGGATGAAAAGTTGTTTTACCAATTATAAATAATTTATAATCAAAAGTCAAACAAGTGCTTATATTTACGCACATACCACATGTTTAGGCTATATTTAAAACTTATTTTTCAAATAAATAAGCTTTTTAGTTGAAAAATCACTTTCAAAATTATATTTGACAAAACCACAAACTTAAAAGAAACTTTCTCTTTTTTTACGCTTAGACAATCAATGTCGGATTCTCCATGGAGTGTTTAAAAAACTACAAACTCACGAAATGTACGGACATAAAAGTGTGTTTTATTGTATAATTAAAACTTAACCAAGCATGCAATAATTTTGATTCTCAATAAATTTGAGCTCTATTACTTGGACACTCTTTCGTAATTCCTCACTAGTGATTGATAATCTACTAGGAATAACATAACAAATCAAATCAACAAAGAAAGATATAGGTGTTGTTTTCTCATTGTTTTTCTAAAACCACTTCACATTGTGATGGAATCTGGGAACTTCAATAGAATTACAACAGCAGTACAGTAAGGTGGGAACCTCTTCATTCATAAGCGTCTGAGCATCCTCTTGGAAGTTCGAGAATACAGATTATACCCGTCCTTCAACTACAATGTTAATGTTTCAGAATTCCATACACTGGTTTAAGGCAGTTCTAAATTGAATGGGCACTGACTATTTACTGAATAGCCGGTTTAATGCACGGATCTCTCACCAAGGTTGTCCTTTCCCTCCAATTCGCCTTGCCAGCTCAAAATCCTTCTTCACTGAGCAGTAAGAAAAAAAAAAAAAGCTTTATTGAATTAGGAATGCTCGGTCAGAATGATACTAGTGCAAATAATAGGCTAATTGCAAGGAGTGCAAGACAAATTTAAAAAGAAAAAATAGTTTAACTAAAGCTTTGATTCTAAACAACTTGAATTATCATGTCAGATCATATATCTAGATTTTAATCCATGAACACAAACATAGTACGTGGTACAAAAAATATAACTAGGAACTTGAGATAATGAGGTCGTTATGAAATGAAGGACGTGTTCTTAGCTACTGAAAAAAACATTTGCCTTTCAAAACCAAGGCAAGCATTCTAAACACCAGTCCTAGTGACAAAGAAATGGTACAAAAAAAAAAAAAACTTCAAAAGGCAATTATCACAAGCTTATCTACTGAATATTTTTTATTTTCAAAACAATGGCAAGCATTCAGAAGACTCATCCTAGTCAACAATCCTATTTTCAGGACTTGATAAAGAAATGGTATAAAGAAACTGCAAAAAGCAATTATTAAACCGCATAACAATTAGATCGAGTCGGCATCCCTGTACATCCATTAGTGATGAAGAACACTGAAGAAAATTTGACGAGCAAAACTTACTCAATGTCACGCGCTTAGCATGAATTGCACATAGCATTGCCTCTTCAAACAATTGCACTATATAATCCTCTGCAGCCTGCAAAAATAGCCAGACAAAAAGGACAACACGACGAGGTAACCATGGTTAGGTATACCAGAATCAAAGGCTAAAAACTATTTACATGACATCATGAAGCACATTTTGAAAAGAGGATATTTTATCTGCTATTTATTATAAATTGTGCTCAATGACACCATCACAGGCATTATGGAAAATTGACAGTTAGTATATATCTAGGCTAGAAGCACCAGAATGTCTTGAATCAAGTTGTCAGAAAAATGTTCATGCACATGAAAAATATAAAAAATAGAGAGAAGTATATCGTGATCCTGACAGAAGAAAACACATTTTGAAAGAGCTTAATACCTCCTGAAGGGCTACCAAGGCTTCTGCTGTCCAACGTCCGACCTGCGGTGAGTAGAAGTGACTAATCTCTTTTACCTGTTGTATTTTACAAAATAACGTATTTCAAATTTCCTGGAAAAATCAAATACAGGGAAGCTCAGGACTAGTGCATTTCAACGTGTTACTGGTGCAATTGCTTTGCCAAATCTTGATCTCACATTAATGTAAAAAGCTGAGTCACATGACAAAACAATGTTGATGAATATCAAGAGAATTAAACATAAATTTTATTTTCCACTTAATATTGGAGCAAGGCTTCACAATCGATGTTATACATATCTAAGAACCTTAATGCAGTCCAACACTAACCAAGTCGCTACAAACCAATTCAAATCTCTGTGGTCATGACCTTTCAAACCATTTAAAGAAGCAACTAATAGTCTTGGTTCCATAAAGAAACTGAAACCATATTGCTTGATTTCAATTGAGATTTTCGATCTAAAACAAATTAGAAGATCAACGAGAGGCATGAAGTGATGAGTGGTAGTTGGAGACACTCAATTTTTTAAGCAAGGACTGAAGCACAATGAAAGGAGTTAGAGAAACAAATGACGGTCATGTCTATATCTAATCAGAAACTACAGTCTGAACTGTTGTTATGTGCTGTAATATAGTGATTTAGAGTAACCACAAGCACATGGATGTCATTTAAAGCTGTGGTGAAAACAAATAAAAGCACCAAATGTAGCAAATAAAGATTTGCTTTCCATATCATAACATCTCCTATAGGAGCAAAAAATTTAACCTGTGAAATCAATTCATTGTCAAAAGGCACAGCATTGTCAATTCCCATCCTACTCGATAGGTAGCTTATTTGTGTGACTATATATGTGTATGTATGTATGTATGTGTGTATATATATATATATATATATATTATATATTGAATTGGGTAATCAGGACTGAATTTGAGATATGGATTACATCTTGAATGTCAAGGCCATATGATAGCCTTAACGCTTCAATCAGTCCATTGTTGCAATGCCATTGTTTACATTATTAACAGTACCAGATAAGCATTTTGGGCTTTGAAACAAAGGATATAATGGCACAATTATATAGAAATACATGCATTAGAAACTTGTTAATCACATTCTGTAGTCCATTTATTGACAACATGAATAGTCCCCATAAACCATCCTTGTATAAACTAGTCAGTACATCTCAATTTCAAGGGGAAAAAACCTAAATTGATCATCTACATTCAGCCATAATTTTATAATTTCAATTTCCATTTCATAATTTCATCACATAAGCAGCTAACTGTAGTAGGGTTGTGAATCATCGAATCTTATGATCAGAAAGCCATGAATTTCCAAACACCCCAAAAAGTACTTTATTTGTCAATCCAATTTATTCACAAATTGCATAACAAAATGTCAGAAATGAGCAGATGATTGCGTGAAATTACAAGTCTAATAAAGGGAGCAGCAGGAATGAGAAGGTTAATAGACTTCTGATATTTCCGAATCTCGCGAAGAGCCACTGTCCCAGGCCTGTTTCTCCGCTTTCTCTGCCTTTCCCCATCTCTTTCAGCTACAAAACAAAACATCATACCCAGATTCCCCGAAAAAAGTTCAAATAAAATCAAAACTCACCACTAAAATATTTCAAGAAAGAACTCAAAATAGAATGTTATAAATAAACACACGGACGAGTAACTCACTTTGTGGAGTAGTCCTTGGGCTTCTTCTAGCAGGTGACGACTAATCAAATAAACAATAATGCACTTCTCACATCTCAGAAACATCAAAAAGTAAAAATAAAAAAGTTATGTGTACATTATGAAAGTGCCGAAGAGTATAAAATACCTGAGCATTTGGTTTTGAGGGAGTAGCTTCTGCAGCTGAAATTACAGATACAGAGTAAAATTAGGGTTCCAGAAAATAGGCAAAAAGGTAAAATTACTAAAAATGTACTTTACATATAACATATATTTAGAGAGAGAGAGAGAGAGAGGGTTAACGGGTTGACCGGAGGATTTCCGGCGAGGAGTTTTTCGGTTAGCCGGCTGTTTAACTCTGGCCATGGACCCTTTTTTATTATGGATTTAGCAATTACTGAAATTTATTATATGATTTTAATCTTTGTGATTTCTGAGTTTTTTTTTCCCCCTAAATTTTTCAGTTTTCAAAAGATGCTTTCCCGCTTGATTACGCGAGGCGCTGTATTAGAGCTGAAAGCGTTGTTTAAGATACACGATTTTAGTGGGAAAATAATAAAGCCTTTGCTTGTCCGAGATTTTTTTATTTCTAAAATCATTTTTCATTTACGCATTTATAAAATTCACAACTTTCCGACTTTTCAACCGTACATTTTTCAAATATCATTTTTCCTTTGAAAATGAAAATAAGTTACTTGGCATTTTTTTTAAAATTAATTGTGTCTCCATCCCTTTCATTTATATATGTTAGTTTTGTTTTTCACACGAATTAAGAAATTTTATTTAATATTATTAAAAAAGTAATTTTGCCAAAAACTTTCCAAAATTACCTTTATTTAATTATCAACAACTAGTAGTAAATTATTGTTGAAAGTAGTAAAAAAATTGAATTTGGATGATTTCAAGAAGTATGTAAAGTTATATTTGTACAATTTCAAAATTAAGTAGAAAAAATTTGTTATATTTAGAAAAGTTAAATAATTGGGACAAAATAAAACAAAATGTTCTCAATAAAAAAATTTATATAATTGGTACAAAAAAATAAAAAAATTCAGCCTATAAAATGATATGGATGAAGTATAAGAAAAAAGTTCAAGAGTGTTTATTTAGTTGAAATCAATTGTTTTGGGTAATTGATTTTCCCGTATTTAATTATTTAGATTGCATGCCAAATTTCAAAATAAGCAAGCTAGTTGTATTTTTTTTTTTTTTTAATACCCAGGTGTTCACCTTCGACGACTAATCCTGGGGTCTGCGATCCGGCCCCTCATCATACAGACCAAGTAAATCGCGGGATGTGCTCCGAATTGATCAGGGTCCAAGAGTCCCACAACTGAACTGTCAAAGTGCCGAACGAGTCAAACTCATATTGCACCTTGCCTTCCAGAAAAACTCCTGCATTCCAGGAGAAAGCCTGCCTTCCAAGAGCTCCAGGAATCGAACCTCCGACCTCTGATAGGTCAGCATTGAAGAACATCATTTTTTGCCAGTTGGGATGTGTCCCGAGAGGCGTATTTTGATTCTTTTGACATGAAGCCAAGTGGTTGCCAAAAAGGATCACCTATCATGTGGACAAGAAGTGAAAATGTAATGCCTAAGGTTCGAGAATCATCCGACCCAATAAAAGCATCGGAAGAGCCTTGGGCATATAACAAACATTGAAGTCACTAACCAAGGTAGCCGTTGATACGGGGGTTATTAGCTTATTTCTTTTAAATACCCCATTTGTCTCTCCTTTTACTAGATTATTCTAGGGTTTCTTTTTTTATAGTGCCGCCATTTCTCTCTCTGTAATCTGTTTGTCTTCTTTTATTTGTGATCTCTATTTTCTAATGATTTTGATGAGATTGTAAAATATAGTGTTGAGAGGATTTCATGTCTGTTCTTCGTGAACGGTAACCTCTAATTGGTGTACTTATAAGAGAGGAGAGATCATGAGAAAGATTGCATTCTGGGAGCTTTTCTTGTTGATACCTGTATTGGCCATTATTCTTGTACTTTTTGATTATGTTAGTGGATTTAGAGTGTTAAACACGATTACTTAGATGGTCAATGTGACAATTCTATGAATGCACAATTTGGTGAGTAGGCCTTTTGGCTGAACATCCGAATCTTAGGAAGAAAAATCTTGGCGTTCATACTTTGTGTTGAAGTTTTTTTTTAATCTATTACAAAAATACCCAACACAAAGAGTGAGATAATGAACACCAAACTAGGAATCCTCTCTACCGTGGACCATAGAAATGTCTCATAATACAACATATGTAAGCTCAAAAACCTCGTACCAGAGATTTATACATTTCTACAACTCCAGCCAAATACGAACCCATGTACCGATTCCTCATATATCCCATTAAACTCGTCCAATCTCTATGGCTGTGACGGTATAGGTGACGATAGTGGCTTATAATCAGGATACTGCAATCAAGAAAGAAAATATATCAATGAACTTAAGCTCAATAGGGAATGCATGGCATGTAGTACTAGGCAACAATATAATGAATAATATTTAGCTACTCTTTTCATCGTTAAACACTTGCAGTGCATAGACTCACATTAGGATATGGTGAAAGTGGTCTACAAATTCCAGGAAGGGATTCTTCTTTAACTTCTACTTTGGGAGCTGCTTTGACTTCAGGTGGAGCATTGTTTACCTCGGAAAAAGACTCGGATTTCTGAACATCAGTATCAACAGGAACAGAAATTGCCTCTGCGGGGGCCGGCAGAGCCTTGCTACTCACGGTCGATGGTAGAAAGGCCTTACCAATTTGCTGAATTTCCCAATCGTGGAGTCAATAACGGTCAGTGAACACAAACAAGCAGTCGATTAGTTTCATATGCAACTTTAGTTTACCTGTATATCGCCCACAAGCTCTTTAGGCGCAACTTTTATTTTTAAGAGCTCTTCAACTTGTTGTAGTGTTTGCTTTCTATCCTGCAACGAAAATGGTGGAAGTGTGGAACTTTTTTTAGGAATGTTCGTGTTCAAACATTCAATAAACTTCACTGGTCCTTTTTGTAGTTCACCTATTCTTGTCTTATTTATATTCAAGATCTTGTAATGATTATATGAACTTAAATAGCAAAATGAATTCACGACACAAATTCATGTCCTTGGATACGTACCTCAGATTCTCAAGTTTAAAAAAGGTGAATTGTAATAGAAAGTAAACAACAAACCTCTGCAAATAGGAGTTTCTTGCTAACGAACTGGATGAGAGCAGCAGAACCCAAAAGTTGGAGAATTGTTTCCACCTGAAATATGAATTAAAAATATTAGGTAATCCTTCTTTGTTTACTAAAACTATAAAATGCACGAGATTTGTAACCTCCGTATAGGCCAATAATCCTAGACCAGCAGCAGCAGCGACACCAAGGGTCAAAGACACAGTATCAGAAGTCTCCTGCATATCCGACAGCACCTTAAATAAATGCTCGGAGAATACAAAGAAAAATGTAAATTTCAACAGCTAAAAACATCTACAAAGGCATGATATTGGAGTAATAACATCTCCACTTGCCCAAGAAATAAGACAGCGAAATATAGTTTCTCTTAACTTCCCAGAATAAGGCCGGAATCAAATTTAGTTTGTAATAAGCTGCACTCTATAAATGTGCAATACAGTATGCACTGATTTTTCTTGAAGTTTGTCAGTGTATTTCTTCTGCACACTAACTTAGAAGCTAACAACAAAAGGTTTTGAGGACTAGAATTTACAGGGCATGTTATTAAATTATTTGATATATAAATAGCCCGTGTTACAGATGATAGAATATAAGGCAGTAATCTGATACAAGCTAAGGAATTTACCCCTAAAGCACCTCCAATTGCGTCTGTAAAACCGCTTATATCTAGACTCAATGTCTTCTTCGGAAGTATCCAAGGAAGGCCACTATTCTGCACACAATTTCCTTTATCTTTAAGTTTGAATATACGTGCTGTTTCAAAAAGTAAAAGTAGAATATAAGAAGTAACCATCCATCCTCGCGGTCCTTCTGCACCATTTTTAATAGCATAAGCAGCTTTGTAGCCATTTGCTGTTACCAGCTCCGCAACAAGCTCGGAGTTGCCATCAAATCTGGCTTCATCACAATTCAAATACATAAAATTGTATGAATTTGGTAATATTACAAAAGACATTTTTGTCTTAATATGATTGTAGATTAACATTAAGGGGCAACGATATTAACCCATTTTTACTCCAATGAATCTATTAACCAGATAAGGTCGAAATTAATATTAATGGGAGTACCTAGGTATTGGGTTCTAATGCAACTACATAATTCACTGAATAGGTTTGGGATCTTATTATGCTATTCATAAATCTTTTAGAGTAGTATTCATGGTGATAAAAAAAATCAGTTACAGCACAAACAGGATATCTTAAAACCTATACACTGGGTTTATTCATGACACGGCCCTATGTGCATAAACGACTTATGGAAGGCATTTAATAAACGAATGGTAAGGTTAATTAGACCGTAATTGTTTATAAAAGATGAAGATTAACTCAAGGAAAAGTGAATAACTATATGCAGAATAAACAAAATACAGAGAGTAGTTTCAAAATCTTACTTGTCCAGAATGAACAGAGTGGTATTTTCAGGTTCTTTAAATTTCAATGCCAGTTTGTTCAAAAACCCGGGTTTATCTTCGCCTTTGTATACGACAGCCACCGGCTTCTTCTTCAAACCCGGAACATCCGGGCTTCCCACTTGCCTCAACTCTCCTGGTGCTCTTATATCAAGCAACTGAGCATTGGAATCATTAGCCAGTTTTGTATAAGCAATCTTAGCACTCTCCACTCCCCATGGCTTAGGTTTGCTCAGCAACTGAGCAACCAGTAATGGCACCGCCAAAGTCACCGCACCACCACCAATAATAATGGGATTCTCCACAACAAAATTGATCACACTATCAAAAATTCCACTGGGATCAAAATCTGTACTGGAAGAACTGGTCACTGATTGTTGTAAAGCTTGATCATATGTTAATGCCTTTGCAAACCCGGAATCAAGAACCGAAGATAAAAGGACTAATCCACCTTGAAAATTTCTTGATAAAGAAATGGCAAGATTTTGGTTCTTCATTGGTGGAAATGAGGCAGGTGATGAATTTTTTGTTGGTTTATTTCTTTTTACAAGAACAGAAGGTGGGGTTAATCCAACTGCATTAAGGGCCTCCATTGCATAATCAAGCACTAAACCCTTGAAGCTTCTTCGTTTTCGTGCTTTTGGTTTCAAAGGTTGGAATTTGGATGGTGTGGTAGGGGAGGAGCTGACGTGGAAGAGGGAACAAGATTGTACCAATTACTGAATTACACGCGTCAAATAAGGATGAAGGGCGAGATGGATTACTTGTGCTTTTGTGAGTGTGAGGCTTAAAATAAATTTCAGGAAGTTCGTAGAAAATTCTTTAATGTAGTACCAGTCTACCATCTACACAGTATTAGTACAGCTCAGTTGTACATTTTTGATTAACTAGGAAAGANTTCAGGAAGTTCGTAGAAAATTCTTTAATGTAGTACCAGTCTACCATCTACACAGTATTAGTACAGCTCAGTTGTACATTTTTGATTAACTAGGAAAGAGAGTGATTCGGTTTGTATCGATTTAACTAAAATTATAATCGCACTATCAAATTTTTGGTCATATCATAATCGCCCTATAACCACGTAAATTGATTCAATTCGGCTCGATTTGTATCTCGATTCGATTCAGTTAGATTAACCACGAAAATAAATTATTTTTTATGAGTCGAAACTCCAACCGTCAAATTTTAAAAAATAATTGTGAAAAAAGTCAATAAAAACAAAAATAAAATATTAAGTCAATTTAGCAAACAATATCCCAAATGAAAATGTAAACAATATCTCAACTTCCAAATGCAAAATTCGAATTTAATAAACAATATTATCAACATAGGTCAAGACTCTTAGTAGCATAGGTCAATCTTCCTTCTTCCCCACAACTCTTACTAGTATAGGTCAAGAGTCAAAGACTTAAAATTAATTCCTATATACTAAATAAGAAATGTAATTAGAATAATAATACAACAATACTACTTCGTCAATGTCCTCCTCACATCAATTGAGGTTTCAATCATGATTATGATGAAAATGCAATCAGTTTATTAAATATAATATATTATTTTTAATAGCATTTTTTATTATAATGTATACTTATTACATAGCATTCCTAATTCTTTAATTATCAAAAGTAAATATTCAATATCATTATATTCAATAGCCTTTGAATCTTTATTTTATATGAACAAGTCACAAGGCCAATCACGCTATGAAATTATTATTTTCTAAATTTGTCAAGAAAGTGGGAAGTCTGCAAATTAACATAGTAAATTTACAGATAAAATAGGATAACAAAATCTCAAAAAACTTCTGAATTTATGGAAACAGAAAATCTGCAAAAACCATTACAACTTATTTCTATGAAATCCAAACAAAATAAATTAATATCTTCTTCAAAATCCAATGAAATGATTGCAAAATTGACGACATAATTATTTTCAAAATATATTACCAGAAGGAGAACATATGTTAGAAGTAACAACAGAACTAACAAAATAAATGAACCCATCAAAATTCACCGTCATCACACCTATATAAATAGCAAAATCATTTTTACAAAATTTGACGTCTCTGTACACCCACAAAACACCGAATAACATATAACACTTAACAAAGTAAAGAATCATATAATCGAAATAAAAAAACTGATGTTGAGAGAAAATTTACACCCAAATTTGGAGAAGGTCCTTTGTTGCAGTAGATGTAATAATCCAAAAAGGATTTTTTTTTTTTTTTTTTTTTAAGGAAGCGAACTAGAAACAATCTCCATAGATCTCCCGATTCAAAACAAAGATGCTTCAAATTTCTCTTTCACTACTGAATAAAAAATTTCAGAACATAGAAGAATATAATTAGCAGGCAAAAGTTGAAAAATTCGAGATGAATTCGTGGTGATGAAAGGTGATTTGCTGACAAAAGAAATAATGAATTAATTAATAAGAAAAAGAATGAGAAAGATGCAAGAAAGAGAGTAGAGGCTGAAAAACAAGATTTAGGGAAATAACAAAATAGGGTATAAAAAGCGGGATTCAATATTTGGGTAAATTATGGAGGGAATCATTTTGGGCTTTGCCTTTTAATAAATGGTTTACAAGTAATGTTAATTGGGCCAGAATTTTGGGGAAACCCAATTGTCAAAATTGTTCAATTAATTTTCGGAAAGAATAATGAAAAGCCCAATTGCCAAATTAATTTTTTTTAAAGGGATAATCGGTTCGGGGCGAGACACCATCGCTAAATACCATACCCATCCCGTCCCGAACTGGATCATTAAATTCAAAACCATAACCACCCCATTGCACCATTTGTTCGATTTTTTTCGCCCTATTCAATTCGGTTAACGGCGATTTTTGATTTTAACGGTTCGAATACCCTATGATTAACCGTTTGTTGAGGTTTGGTTGCTCTTGAATCAATGTCCAATATACCCTTGAATGATTGTGGATATTGGCCAATATTATTATTTATAAAAGAAAAAGAGAGAAATTTTTTATTTACTCTACTGTACATTATCACATAGCAGTCCACATGAGCATGCAGAACATCTTTCAAAACTTGGTAGCTAAACCACATGCGATTGGCATTCAAGGCAGGAAATTTGGTGGCAATTATGCAGTAAGCAAGCGTGTCCGGATAAACGTGAAAGTTAATTAGACTTACTATTAAGTAACTTTTTAAATACCTTTTACAATGCCGGAAGGAGATAATCAACCCCGGATCCTCCGATGATATATCATTCACGTGGTGTATTGAGGTAAAAGCGAGGAAAAAAAAAAAAAAAACTTCCAAAAATTAAGCATAAATGTACAAAATGTTCTTATCCTGTTACAAACTGAAAAACTTGTGCCTCGGTCAAAATCAATCCATCATATTTGCAGAAATAAGAACCCGGATGAGCCTTATCACAATATGTCGAAAAAATAATCCAGACCCTGTCCGATTTCCCAAATTGCAATGCCGGCCCCCAAAGAAAGAGCTTCTTCGAGCCGCATTGAAATTGATTTCAGTGATGGGTAGAATACTACGTGCTTGACATTCTGATTATCAGAATACACAAAGAAATGTTCAGCACTGTTCTCCTCCCAGCGCAGTGCAGGCCTATGTCGTTCCAACAAAGACAAATAATCCGTTCCAAGGACAGGTCCACCGCCTAAACCAGCAAATAAAATCATTTCAAAATAAATAAATAAAATCTCATAACAAGTTTCATGGTACATACCTCCAGAAACGATGAAATCATTCCCATAAAAGTTGATGCCAACAAAAATCTTTTTATCGAACTTCTGATGATCATGGGTAGTGCCGTCAAGGAGAAGCTGCATGGTGTAGTGAATCCACTTCAAAGGTGCATTCGGACCAGGATTTTGAGGACCTGAGAAGTCGTAAGTCATAATAGAGAAACCATCTACGGCTTCAACTAAGGTCCGGAGATCTTGTGGCCCAAAATCATGCTCCTCTAGTTTATCCGAACGAGGCGGACCTATAACATACAGTAATTGCAAGTTCTGTTTACTATGCTCCAATCTTATGGAGTGCATGGCCTGTCCCAGTTGATGGATAAATTGCAGTGCCTAGGTTTGCAAGTAAGAAGGATTATATCAGTAGCAGTCATAGCAGTTTTTCTTTACGCTTCAAACTAATGATTTGAAGCTAGAAAATCAGTCGCAGCTAGAATATTCCACATTAACGAGCAGGCTTAAGAAGGTGAAAGAAGCAAAATACATACATTAGATCTTCATCATACACAAAGCATTACAATATTCACATGTTAGACATGATGATAAGAAGTATAGTTCTGTTACAGCGAAATGTAAATACTAATCCAAAATCGGAGGTTCAATTGACTCATCAGAGAAATTAAACTAATAGACATCTTTTCTAATTCAGCTTTTATTATTCATACTGGAGAAGTATAGAATAGAAAGGCGCACCACTGTAATTCAAATGGCAAAGTGAATGGAAGGGCTAAAAAAGGCCAAAACTGGTACTTAAACGCAAAATATGCTGCAGAAAATCAATTATTACCATATACCGCATTTCTGGATCATGCAAAACACCATAGGCTGCCCACCTCGACCATGACTCCAGTACGATACCATCATAACCCATTTCCCTTTAACAATGAAAATAATAATATGTTAAAAATAAATAAGAAGGCTTATGGGCACAACAACCTTATTCTGCAGTTTCCATATGCTCGGCTGAGAAGGACTTGATTCAACAAATTAATATGACAGATAACAACTAAATATAGAGAAAAGGAAGAAGAAAATAAAAGGCTTACTTGCATTCTGTAGTGATCAGGTTAACTGCTCTATTTCTCTGTTTCTTCTTTTTCAGCAAATCCAAGGGATGTGCTTCCAAAACAACCCTAGGCAAAACCTATTTTATCATAATCATAAACATGGTAAAGGAACATTAAAATCAGTGATAAACTCAAGCATAACATAATAACTAAGGTAAGTTTTACTTTATACATAAAAATCATCCCGGCGATCATTTTCACATGACTCGAAAAAATTTAGTATGCTTCTGTGTAAGGGATGGATCACAATCTGATAATTAACAAAGTTCCCATCATAATGTTTTAGTATCAGAATTTAGAGGGACATATACGGCTGATGCATTTCATTTCTGTTGAAATCCAGGGCACAGATTGATAAAAACCAAAACTAAATGATCTAAGAATGAAATTCGGAATTGGTTTACGTATTTCTCATACTAAAGTATTTAATACAAAACACAACTTAGATTCCATCTTATGTATTGTGCCCATTAAACCTTTTTGTCCACCTTTAAGTTTGTTTCCAATTTTGGAACACTCAAGAAATGCACAAATGTTCATTCTGCTGTGCAGCTTAAAAATTAAATATTTAAATATGCAATCACAAGTCAACTAACCAGGGCATCTCCTTTCATCCTAAGCCCTGCAATCCATTCTTTATCAGCATTATGCCTTCCCTCCATAACCAATTTGGTATCTTGGCTGGCATCATTCAGAACTAGGATCACGTGAATTAGTGCAGAGCAATAACCATTTAGTGTAAGTAATTTGTCACATGCCTTTCACATATAAGCAAACAAAATCATAAGAAAATTTTACACAAATCCCAATCTGATCTCATTGTGGACCATAATAACAAAAAAATAAATAAATAATGATCCAGTTAATCCTCTATCCAAAAGAATATTATGAACCTAATAGTATGTGTAGCAAGGACGTATTTAGAACTAAAAACAAAGTATTCAGGATATAAGACAATTCACAATCAATTAGAAAGAGTAATGTAACTCGTACAGCAGGGATTATCTAGCAAAACAGGCATTATTAATAAATGAAACAAGAGAAATCAGGTGCAAGAGCCATATAAATTAGCTAATACTACAACCTATGAGTATAAGAAGTAGCAGTAAACAACCAAAAGGAGCAAAAATGACAGTAACAATACAATCTCCAAAGCTGAAAGCAAGGGATTGATCCAGACTTAGAAATATTTGAAATTAAAAACATAGTCACTTAGCAAATCAGGAATCCCATACCTCTTAAGTTCATACCACACGGGTGATAAATGTGTAAACTTATTATTGAACTTCTTGGCCATCTCATATCCCTTAGAATTCCTGCATCATTTACAATTCAAGCATTAACACAGCAACCCTCCACCTAAACTAACATTGTAAGATAAGCTACAAGAAAAATTACAGAAACAATTGGCTAAGCTTTTAAGTGCTAATATGCAGTTCATCCCTAGAAATGTGCGGTTAAAATGTAGATGAAAGTGTTGGGGCCTAAAAAATGTGTAGTTAAAAATTATGTTTGACCAACTTATAAACAATTTAAAGCTTTGAAAAGCACACACTTGCATGTCCTCAGGGGCTTCAAAGCTAAAATACAATTTCAAGCATGGATATATATTTGGACTAGCTAGACTCTCACTAAAATTTAAGCTACACTGAAGCATAGTGACCTGATTAAAAGCGCGTTTGGCTTAGCTTAAAAGTAAACAAAAAAGCCAAAAAAGTGGCTTCTTTTTGGGCTTCGTTTTTAATATTGCTAAAAAAAACTAGCTTCTTTCACAAAAGAAGGAAAGCCAAACATAATTTAAATAACTCAGTGCTCGATTAGGCGCCTAATTCAGCTGATAATCTTATGTAACAATCATCTGTACATTTCTTGTTCACACATTAAATGCTATTAGTTTATATTATATTGAGAAAATAATACTATTTTAAAATGAAATTACCATGGAGTAAGGTAGGCTAGCACGGGATTCTTGAAATTCCGGCGACTGGAATTTTCGGATACCTTCATGTTCTCCTGAATTTTTAGAAAATTAACATTGACAAAATAGAAACAATCTATTTTCGAATTAAATAATATCAAAACGAAAATTAAGCTAAGAAAATGAGAGAGTCAAAGTGCGTACACTGAGGACTTGATGATAATGAATATCAGTCTTTACGAGACCGCGCTGGTAGACGTACGGTAGGTCGGATCCCGTATTCAAATTCTTATGCACATTAGAAGCGTGCAGTTTACTGTATAAGATTAAGGAAATTGTGGAAGATAGAATGAAGAAGAGGAAAACGGCGCAGCTGCTGCTGCTCGTGAGCTTGTGATCTGAGTTAGGCGGCTGCGATTCCACGGGGGTGACGACCTTGATTCTTCGAGTTGAAGAGTCGGCTTGGCTCGATTTACCATCGCTACTGAGTCCGACTCGCCGGTTTCGCTTTTTCGCCATGACGATTCAACTCCGAGTCACGAAGCAGTCCGTCGCATTCAAGTTTAAGAGAGAAGGTTAAAAATTTTAAGCCCAAACTATATGAGCTAACTTTGTCTGGATCAGTCTAATATTTCACTTATAATTTTAGGGCCTAGGCCGAAATAAAATCTCACTTCTTAGGGCGCTTTCAACTTCCTAAGCCCAAAAATAAAAAGCATTACGTTAAATTCCAACATTCATCCCAGCCTTTCGTAGGTGTGTCTCAAATCTACCATTTGTGGCACTCTTGTCCTCAACTTTTTAAAATTATTGCATTTATCAATACTTGTGTGATGTTGGGGTTAGAATCAAGTAGGGGGATGTGTTTCACGAATACTAAGAATTTTCGCACATTGAAATTTTTAAATTAAACTTGACGTTATCGTTTGAATTGTTTTGCAATAAAGAATTTATTGAACAATTTTACTCTTTTAATTCGACACCACTCGGCCACATGACTTCTGAAGCCCAAACAAAATCTCACCGTTCAATACACTTTCAACTTTTGAAACCTCAAAAGAGAAAGCACCATATACTATAGGGTAAATTCCTCCATTAGTTCTCAACCTTTCATTGGTCTGGCATCCATGTCTCAACTTAAATTTTGTTGTACTAATATCTCCGACTTTTAAAATTGTGGCATTCAGGTTCTTAACTAAACAAAAAAAATTTTAAAAAAAAATTTATTTGAAAGATAAATGGCACGACACTCGTCGGAACGTGCTAAAAGAAAGGTACATGTCACATGATCATTTTTCGTAGCTAGTAACACAAGTACTACAAGTAGAAAGTTAAGATATTAGACAAATTTACCCCAATAAAATATAATAAATAAAAACTCCTATAATCATTATAGAGTGAATTGTTTCAAAAATCATTGAATTTATACCATGAACTTCATTCCACTTCACGGTAGTTACTGAACTTTCCCCGTTACCACTCCATCCACCACCTTGAAAATTCCATTCCATGAACTGCTAACGTGCCCTATGGAAATTGGACTGGCATCTGCTGGCCGTTAAACTCTTCACAAATCACCTTAAAAAACCTACATAAGCAAAACAAAACAAAATCAAAATAAAAAACTGTTAACCCTAACACTAACCCGATCCCTCACATTCACAATCAAAATTCCACATTGCATTCATGATTCCCAAATACCTAAAACCCTAACCCAAGAAGCTGTAAATCGCCCTCATGCACAACCCCACCTACTAAAATTTGGACGATTGATCACTTGGATGGACCACAAGAAGGTAACGTTGAACTTCAATTTTGGAAGATAAGTGTGACTAATGACGCTGCAGGAGTAACTGGTTCCATGGCATTCTATGCTCAAAACAATGCTAAGTGGTACAAAGTGATGCCGGGAGGAATGTGGGATAGCAATATGGCTGGATTCAAAAGAAGGAAAGGCCGGTTTGTACTTATTGTGGCTATAATGGGCATGATGTGAGTAAGTGCTATAAACTTCATGGCTATCCACCAAGGTATAAGCCTAGGCAAAAGGTTGGACTGAATACACATGTTGGTCCTAGCAATCAAGCTGGCATCTGCTATCAATACACATTACTTTCTATTGCAGCTATCAATAAGTGGAATCTTGTTCAATTAGATGTTAATAATTCCTTTTTGAATGGGGATTTGTTTGAAGAAATTTATATGGACTTGCCTCCTGGGTATTTACCTGCTGCTGGTGTTAAAGAAGGCAAGCCAGTTTGTAGACTGCACAAATCAATTTATGGACTTAGACATGCTTCTAGACAGTGGTTTTCTAAGTTTTCTCAAGCCCTTATAGCTCATGGTTTCCAGCAGTCCCATAAGATTATTCTCTGTTTACTATGGGATCAGGAGATTTATTTGTTGCTTTACTGGTGCATGTTGATGATATTATCATCACAAGCTCAAGTCACAATGTTATTGTCCAGTTGAAGTCATTTTTGCATAGTCAATTCAAGCTTAAAGATCCGGGAAAGTTGAAATATTTCATTGGTTTGGAGATAGCAAGAGCAAATAAGGGGATATATCTATCACAAAGAAATTATACATTATAATTGTTAGAAGACACTAGTTTCTTAGCTTGTAAACCAGCCATTTTGCCTATGGATCCTAAAATTCGATTGAGTTCCTTTGAAGGTGATTTACTAACTGATGTTGATGCTTCATCATATAGAAGATTGATTGGTCGTTTGCTTTACTTGGCTATTTCCCCGTCCAAACATCAGTTTTGCAGTTCACAAATTGAGTCAATTCATATCTCAGCCTTGTTAATTACACCTAGATGCAGCTCATCATCTCTTACAGTAACTAAAAGCAGCTCCAGGTCAAGGCTTATTATTTTCAGCATCTTCTTCATTACAACTTCGTACATTTGCTGATGCTGATTGGGGTTTATGCCTTGATTCAAGGAAGTCAGTAACTGGTTTGTGTGTGTTTCTTGGTGATTCTCTAATATCTTGGAAGGCTAAGAAGCAACAAACTGTTTCCAGGTCGTCTCCAAAGTATAGAGCATTGGCAGCCGCTGCTAGTGAGTTGGTATGGATACACCAGTCGCTTATTGATCTGCAAGTTTCTCCACTAGTTCCAGCCTTATTTTTTGTGATAATCAAGCTGCAATTCACATTGCTAGTAACTCAATCTTTCATGAACGGACAAAACATATTGGGACCGATTGTTATTTTGTTCGTGATAAGATTGTTGATGGATTCATCAAATTGTTGCCAATTAGGTCTCAGCATCAGTTGGCAGATATATTCACCAAAGCTTTGCATGCGTCTCTCTTCTTTTCTTTACTGTCCAAGATGGCCATTATCAATTTACATAGTCCATCTTGAGGGAAGTGTGTTGGAATATAGTAGATGCAGATGCCAACAGCCCAAGTTCAGCTTAGCACCTCTCCAATTTAGCTCAATTCAGTTCAAGCTTCAGCTGATCTTTATGCGGCAAAATTAGTTAGGAAAGTAATTATGTGTAGTTATGTACAACTCTTATAATTAGTTAATTAGTTGGTTGGTTAGTTAGTTAGTTCATTGTTATTTGAAGACAAAATGTATGTTGATTTATCACTGAAATGAGAATTGCTCTCATTTTTCTCGACCTTCTTCTATCTTCAACAGTCTTCACCGGATCAACCATCTTTCCCTCATTACCAGAGGTAATGGTTTGGGTGACAAATTTCCTTTGAAATGATAATCAAGAACCACGATAACCATCTATACTTAAATAGTTTTGCTCAGTTCAGTTTCATCGTCCTTTAGTACAAGATAATTTTATTCTTCCTTGGGTGACTTTTTCCAACTTCAGCTAGAACGTATCTTCGTAACATAGTTTTCCGAGCTTGATGGTACGACGGAACGTTAGTGAAAGCACAAGGATTCTCAGCACTGAAACTTTCTGAATCTGGCAGAAAATAATATAAAGAGAAAACGAAACAATACATACCAATTCACTTTTGCTATGAAAGAGCTGGGATTATTGCAGGCAAATTCTCATATGTAAAATAGCTAGAAATTTTCAACCACACTTCGAACAAAATATTTTACGTATAAATTCAAATTGTTTACATACTTTTTACCACATTTGTCGAATATTTATATATTGAGATATTATCGAATTTCTTTTGGTATCTGACCCCAATGATAATCTCCTTAACAAATTAATGAGCGCTCGAAAGAATTCTTTTATACAGATTCAAATGCTATGGAATTTGAAGTTTTCTAAAAATTTAAATACTGAAAAAAAAAAGTTCATTATTTGAAGATCAAACTACCTATTTATGTAACCTTTGTTAGGAAAGTGCTAATAAATTTCAAATATGGAAATGATTGTGAGCAAGAAATTAGAAAATGGCCGAGTTCTCAATTCATGGAAACACTGATATCATCCACTGCAAACTTCCTTATTCATCACCCAAATTGTACAGTAGACGTGATCCCTAACCATTGGATCTCTCAAGCAAAACATCAACTTGATGGGACCCACATTGATTGTGGGCCCCATCAATTTATTCAACATTAAATAGACGATATTTTTGGTAAACCCGCAAAAAACGTAGGCCCTCAAATCGATATACAGCTAGGTGTTCTCATATTTTCATTCACTCTTTAATTAATTTGGAAGAAGAAAATAGTATTCACGGTTTCTGGTCTCTACCTGCTCAACAATTTATTTCTTACTCGATTTTTTACTAAAGTATGTCTTAATACAAATTTAATTTAGTTGTTAAACAATCACATCTCTCGTACTCGATTGAGATGTATCACACTTTAAGACGTGATTCGATGAATTGAAAATATTGGTGATACATTAGGTGTAGTTTGATTCTTTAGTACTCAATCTAGCTAACAGATGTGAATTTATTTACAAACGTGAAATGAAGTTTAAGTTTAATGATCATCTTTGAACAAAATAAAATTTGATAATTAATATAAACTTTTGCTATCCTACTGTTTAAGCCTTTTACCTATTTTCTTGCCGTGGCTAAATTCTGTCCACGGCATTGAGTTACTAAATTTTAATTTATTACAATTAGGTTACTGAACTATAATTCAATATTAATTGAGTCGCTAAACTACAATTCTAGTTTCAAAATTTATCATTTTAACCCCTTCGTCTCTCAAATTGATTAAAATTGCTTAATTAGCAATCATACAACAACATATCTTCCATGTAATCAAAACATGACATTGTTAAGGGATATATATCCCACATCGATAAATGATGTTGACATAGATCAATTAATAAAGATTTTGTGTTATCCATCTTAATAAAGTTAACCTTGTAAGATGGAATTCTAAATCTTAATATGCTATCAGAGTCCATTATGCTCCAACGAGCGATTCGATCTCGTTAAGACTCTAAAATGAGCACGTGAATTTTAAGATTGGTCTGCTCAAATGAGCCACCATTTTGAGGGGGCGTATTACGAGATATATATCCTACGTCGATAAATGATGTTGACACATATCAATTAATAAAGATATTGAGTTAACAAATTGTTAAGATTTTGGGTTCCATCTTAACTTGTCAACCTTATTAAGAGGAGTAATCAAAAATCTTTATTAATTAGTCTGTATTAACATCATTTATCGACGTGGGATACATGTCTCTTAATAGACATCATTTATTAATTGAGTGCCACGTAGTGATTACTGGAAAATCATTTAGGAATTAAATAATTGATATTTACCCTCTTGCACTCAACTTTCCAAACATCAATTTGGATATGGCCCACAATTATTATTCTTGGTGGCCTTAACTCTTTTCGTCCTCGTATTCAAACTTGAAAGAAATGGCAGCAAATTTTCTTCTTTTGCCTTTTGTTTAGGACAGGATCTTTTATCATTGTCCTTCACCAAAAAGTTACCAACATTTCAAAATTCTTTATGCTTTTACTGTTGAACGATTGATGGTATAACATCACAACTTTTCTTCTAAAAGAGCTCCAAATTTCTTATATGTATATATTTTGCATGTGGTATAAATTTTTCTTCCGTTTCTTGATCTCTTACGAATCCTTTTTTCTTGTCGAAAACTTTCAGGTATACGAATAAAAGCATAAATATATCCTTTTGCCGACGATAAAAAAATAAAAAGATTCCAAATTTCAGGTACACAAATGACGTATTTGTTTGAGTTCGTTCAATGACTTTTCTAGTAAGACATACTAGTTTATTATTTTGAATATAACAAAAAGACAATAGTGAAACGAGTAACTTTTTTTATAAGATTCTGTATTTTTATGAATAAAAAATTTAAAAATACGATGAAATTATAAGACTTAATGGATTAATTTAAAATACTAAATTCATACATTAGCAACTTGAAAATATTATATAATTATTTTGAGAAATAAATATCTAATTATTTAGCAAAATCAAATTACTTATATAAGCAAATAATTTTTAACTCCAAAGAAGACCTCAACTAACTAAAATCTTTTGAAATATCTCATTTTCCTCCCCCAAAATTCATTATAATTTCATTTTACCCCTCCTTAAATATCTCTTTTCTTTTCCTCAGTGCAGTCTAGAAAATATATATCATGTGCCAGTACTAGCCACTAGGTGCTGTGAAAGAAGAGTTCTTGAACTCTTATTTCTGAATTAATCTGAAATCTCCTTATCTGGGGTTCAATAATTGTCAGTGTAAGCTCAAAATTTAGGCCCTTTCGAGCATTTGAAGTCGAAATATCTCTTCAAAGGTAATTTTTAGTATTTAAATTTATTGGTTAAATTATATTTGTTTACTAGTTTCGATGAAAGTAAATTATTTGCTATTCAGTAGATCTTCTGTGATTATTGATTTTAGTTTCACAAGATATTTATATTCAGGTGTAAAATTTCAAATAATGAGTGGAAATTAGGAATATGACGAGACAAAATTTGAAAAGAATGATTTTTGGGTGGAGCCATAGGATTATACGAATTAAAATTTTTGGTTTTTAGCTTGATGTAATTTGGAATTTGTCTGTTTTTAGATGTGGAGAAAATGATAATATTTTACTTTATTTATCATTGAGTAAATTTGTTCTAATGGTGAGGAAGTTATGTATTTTTCGTTTTGCAAGGTTTAAAACTTAGTTAGAATGTGCTAAAGTATATGTTGCGACGTGTCTTTCCAGAATCAATAAATTTGTGTCTAAAATTTTGGGTTTTTTAATGGAGGAAAGAAGCAAATAAAAGAAAATTTTGAGGAAGAGGATAAAGGTCATGTTGATTGGGTAGGAGAGATTATGTATTTTTGGATCGAAGTAATTATGGTGGTTATGGACTGCCTAGAGTCTAATAGGACACATTTGCTTTCACGAAAATGTTAATCTAGTTTTCTCTCGTGTATTATTTTACTTTCTTGATTTGTTATTGAGAAACTTTTCGTGAAATGAAGTGCTATGGTGCTATGCATTTTTCTTTTTCAACCAAATATAAAGTTTGGTTCTGCATTTTTCCTGAATAAATGCTTTAAGTTTAACGCATCTCTAAAATTTTAGATCAGGGTACCATGTTCGATATTATTTTATCACGTGATTTTTGAATTGTATGACTGGGTCTTTGAATTTCGGCGCCTACAAGTCTTGGTCATTGGTGTAGCGTTGTTATTCTCGTTTCTATTATCAGTTATTCATTTAGACATGTGCAAATATTGATCAGCTTTGTTTAGTTAAGCAATTTGATTGTTCTACATTGAAGTATGATATGGCAAAAAATTGGACTTTGAATGCAAAGCTGACAATTAAAGAAAAATTCTATCAGTCTGAAATTACATACTAGTGGTCGCCATATGTATTTGTCCAAGCTGTTACCTGTTACTTCTGTCTCCTGATTCATTTCGCAAGGAACATGAAGCCAAGTAATTGCTAGACAATCTGTCATTTTAGCTTAATATTGTTGATGTCCATCTTTGCATTGAGCCATTGCAAATTCTTGATAACACAGAGATACTCTTTGCTTGTAAGATGACCTAAACTAGAGCATAATGATGCAACAACAAAGATTCATTTGCTTTCTTGATTTATATAAATTTCAATGAGCTAGGCAGTTTTCAGCAGTTATATTGTATCCACTTTATTTGGCAGCTGCTTCTGGATGTTTGAAATTATATAACTGCAGTTTCTTCTTTCCAGGTGGAGTGCTTCAGTTTGTTATGGATTATTTAAGTAGGATCTAGGACCTTGTTGAATTGAGTGATTGCAAGACACACGAGCTTCATGGAGAGTCACTATCAGCTTGCATTTAGCTGAAATGACGAACAAACAGGTTTTATTTCACACGTTTTTCATTTGCAACCAAACAGGAGTTTCATAGTGCTTTCCTCAAGTTTCCTTGCTGAAGTCTAACATTGTAATGGAGCCTTGTTACGTAAAGATAGTTTAAATGCAATGTGGATCTATATACTGCATATAAATGAATATTTTGTTTTCCATCAAAATGAGCATTTAAAACATAAACAAATCCATGTGATCTCACACCGAATACTTATTTTCATCAGATTTCATATATGAACTACTACTTACTTACTTAGTCGGCTTTTCTCATGTTTAACATGAAACTTTTGCAGGATTCACATAACACATCAGAAATAAAGCCTGCTAATCAGGTATCACATGAGTCTCAGTGTGAACAACCGAATAATGTTACAGAGACTCCCGTACCAGATTCAGGTTCAATTTCTGTGTCAAGCAGTGACAACAGAAAAGTTTCACGTGAGGATATTGAACTTGTAAGGCAATTGTTTATCCTTCATGTTCTTTCCTATTGTCTTTGGTATTATCATAACAAATGTCAGGATTCAGTGCTCTAGGTTGATTATGATCATTATCTGCTGTAGGTTCAGAATTTGATAGAACGATGTCTACAGTTGTATATGAATAGAGATGAGGTTGTGAAGACTCTACTGAATCGCGCCAGAATAGATCCTGGGTTCACAACATTAGGTAGGTAGCATCAGAACATCTAAAGTATCTCGTCACTGTCCCTTGATATATACTGCTGTACCGACCGACCTTTTCTGTATGAAAGTAACTGGTGAGCCCATGTATCAGGCTTTGATGTAATGCATTTTCATTATTTTTATTCTGTTTTCCTTTCTCAATTCAGTGTGGCAGAAATTAGAAGAAGAAAATGATGACTTTTTCCGGGCTTACTACATAAGACTGAAACTGAAGAAACAAATTATCTTATTCAATCGCTTGCTTGAGCATCAGTACCATCTAATGAAATATCCAGCGCCTCCGAAGGTTCGTTTGGCTCCTATTCAGAATGGAATTCATCCAATGGCAGGTAATTACTTTCTGTCATTCACTTATTGTGTTCAATATTCTATATTTTGGTTCGACACTTGATGCTGACTTCGTAATTGATCGTGCATTCATTTCATTCTTATAGGTCTCAGTTTCAATGATGTTCATTTAATATGAAAGATTTAAGTTACTGAAAGCCATTGATGTGAAAAATAAAGACCTCATCTTTCTGTGCTTTAATCTTAACTTAGGTCCGAAGAATGCATATCACCATCTTACGATGTTCCCTTTTCATGCCTGTTCTTTATTTTAATTTTTTGGTGTCTATTAACCTTGCGATAAAACTCTCATTCCTTGCCCCAAAATAGGGGTGGCAACAAGCTAGACCGAGCTGGATTGCAAGCCTGCCCATTGGCTTGGCTCATCATGAGTTCTGTAATTCACTAGTTCTTTAAATTTCTCTCTAGCTCTAGCTCCCTTACATTTTTCTTAGTTCTGTCAGTCGAAGTGGATCTTCTAATGATTACTTGAACCAATTTTTGGGTTGTTCGAGCATTCGTTCTGGTGGCGGTAATATTTTTAGTAATCATTTCACCGGTGATGATCACATTCCAATTCACTAAGAGTTGGATACAAATACGTATGCCCCTACTGATCTAGATGTTGATGAGGAAGAAGCAACTTCCACAGAAAAATCTCAAAAAGCATCAACTCGAAGTTTTACTTCTTCATTTTGGCAACATACGACACGGCGAATAATCAATTTCCCATTTTCCCTTTAAAAAAAGGGCTCGCGAGCCCAAAAGCTTGCGCTTGTTTAAGCAATGAGCCAAGCTTAGCGATATGGTTGGGCTCACGAGCTGGCTTGTTACAACCCCTATCTTGAAAGATAGGAGAATATTGTCATTCTTCACGTTATGCTATTCTTGTACTTAAAAACCCATTGCATAGGAGCAAAATTGCATTTTCTCTATCACAGTGACCCCATCTTGTAGTCCTAAAAAAAATTAATGATATTCATGTATATTTGAGTTTTTCAGTAAGCTCGTGGGTTGCCTCCTGATTACTGTTCTATTATGGGTCTTTTTAGGGAGGAAACCTATATTTAAATTCCTGTGTTTCTTAAGTTGATTTTTGTGTGCTGAGCCTTAGCTTCGAAAAGTCATTTTTATCTTTCAAGTGGGGATGTGCAAAGATATAGGTCAATTTTCCTTGTAGTTAGGGATCGTGCCTTTGATCATTTATTTGTCGTGAGTTCGTGTAGACTTATTTTGGGGACGTTTGGCTTGCCTTCTGCTTTTGTTTCGGCTCTCGTAGAAGAGCTTTTCGAGAAAGCTACATTAGGCCAACTTACTCTAAAAGCTCTTCTAGTCCGACAAAGCACTTTTAGAAAATTATTCAAACATGTTTAAAAGTAGCTTCTTAGTATCATAAACAACTTTTGACTTTTTAAAAGCCCTGCAATTTCTTTCGGTGTTTTATGATACCTCCAATTTCTTGGATTTCGGTTCCCTCTATATCTACTGATACCCTACCTGCTATTTACTTCTTTGCCCAGTGCCTTTTGTCAAATTAACTTCCTGTTACGCAAGTTAGGTTTGTCTTAAATGCTTATTTTGACTGTGCCACTCACAATGCACATGTTTATTTATATTTCTGTACTGTTGTTCTCCTATATTCCACACGAGCTTTTTTCGTTGGAGCTTTTCTTCTAAGAGATTAAGATTCAAGATTTGAACACAACACACTAGGGGAGGGGTGGACAGAGATTTCATGTTAACACTATAGTGTTTAGCCCCCATAATTCCCTATTAAAGTTTTGGGGATTTTGCTGTTCATGTAAAGTAGGATGTAGAATAAGGTCACCGAAAGCTTAAATTAATGTTATTTTATGTGCATGTTAAACTGCAATTATCTATTATCATGTTATTATCATTAATCAATGACACTTGTTTGCAGTGCAGTCAACAACTTACCTATGGGATACCCTGTCATACAGCAACCTCCAGTTCCCGCTACAGGCCAACACCATTTTGATTCTACGGGGTATTCCACATCTAGCTGTCACATTGTTAATGGAGTTCCAGCACCAGGAAATTTCTATCCACTTCGAATGACGTCTGGGAATGAGTGCGAATTCTTCCTCCTAAAGCCTACGCTTCCTTTATTTTTAAATCAGATTTTGAAATTCAAAGAGAAATTTTTGTAGTCATGAATGTTTCTTCATCTAAGCCCTTAATATATGACCATCGAATATTTCATCATAGACAGACAGAAAGGTACTACTTCTATTTGAAGTTCATTGTAACCCAAGAAATTACGGTTCCACATTTAGCTCATTACGCCTCCGTTTGGTTGCCAAGTTATAATGGTTTATAAATGCAGTCAAAACATTAACTTCAACTACACATTCATAACTACTATTCATTTATTATTACACATTTCTTGGGACCCCGTCTACTTCTCTTACTATTCCTCTTTATAAATGAT